>PVJS01028830.1:0-11271 GCA_004027185.1 Glis glis
TGTGCATGTGTGTGTGTTATAGCCCTCTCAGTCACGGATACTCACCATGTGTGAGCATGGCACACGCGTTTCAGTCACAGATGTTGAGTGCGTGTGTGCATGGCCCACGTGTTACGGCCTTCTCAGGCACAGAGACTGCATGTGTGTGTTACAGCCCTCTCAGTCACGGATACTCACCATGTGTGAGCATGGCACACGCGTTACAGTCACAGATGTTGAGTGCGTGTGTGCATGGCCCACGTGTTACGGCCTTCTCAGGCACAGACGTTGCCCACGTGGTCTGTGTTTCCTCTCAGGTGTTACCGCATAGTTAGGAACACCGTGCTCGAGCGTGGAGTCCAGTATGTGAGGTGGGACTTCTCTAGAAGTGAGAGGTCAGTTGTAATCTGCCTGGGACAGGTTGGTCTTCTGCACAACACAGGCGTCCATGTGTGGGAGGCCAGGTCTGAACTCTGACACAGAACTTCTGTGAAGAGTTGCACCATGCGGACCGAGACCTCAGGGGAGCGCACGCCCCCACACCTCGACCGCTGGCAGACCTCGGGAGAGAGATCCTGCCCGCCCACCTTCACCGCTGGCAGACTTCGGGAGAGATCGGGGCCACCCACTTTGACTCTTAGTCGACCTGGGGAGAGATGGTGGCCGCCCACCTTGACCGCTGGCAGACCTTGGGAGAGACGGAGCCCGCCCACCTCCCCCACTGGCAGAGGGCGACTTTCCTTCATCAGCAGGTCTGCCAGGAAAGATCACCCCATCTCAGCTCAGTTTGTTGAAAGCCACTGCTTTGTGAACACATTGATAGTGTCCCTATGGAAATAAACTGAAATTTCCTCCCCCAAAATAAAAATACGCCGTATTGCTCTCACAAAGCCCAGTAATGATGGTGGTGACTTTTGTTCTGACAAGCAAAGAAAGGGATGTAAGAAATACCAGTGTAAATGGGACCCTAACTACTAAACTCAAGTCTGCAGCTGCCCGCCTCCCACTCTCTGGACCGGCCTCGGAGCCGCCTGGAAAGCCAGGCCCCTGTGGACACGGACAGGCTCCACCGGAGCGCCCATCCTCGCCCGGCGCGGTCGGCCTGCTGCTGCGGCCTGCACTGTCCTGCGGGCCGGTGGGCGCTGTCTTCCTCAGTCTCGCTTGACTCCCTGGGCTCCCTGCTGCTCACCTAGAAAGCGAGGAGTCCTTTGTATGTCCCCATGCGCTCTCCACTGCACTCCTCCCAGGAATTAGGATTCTCTCTGTGAAAATGCACTAGAGCGGCCACCACACGACAAGCAGGTGGCTTGGGGGACACGATGTGTTTCTTCGCGCAGAACTGCCTCACAAGCCACCTGAGGAAGAAGAGCTGAGGGGCGGAGCCTCCCTCTCACGGCCCTCTTACACACGGCACGGGGGTGGGCGGTTTCCAGCACAGCACGTGTTTTATTTCAGGGACGCTACTGAAACACATCCCGAGAACCCCATCCAGTAACTAAACCAACTCTTTGCCAAGAGAACCACAGAGGAAACAGCCCGAGACAAGCAACAGATCCCTGGGGCCCTCTGGAAGCACATTCAACCTCCTTCAACCCGCAGCCCCCATGTCGCCGAGAATTCGCTGTGTTGTGCTGTTCTCTACCTGAGCCATGAAACCCCGGGATGACCGGTGCTCTGACCGACGGCTGGGCTGGGGATTCAGTAGGAGGACGAGGATCCCTTCCCTAACTCCAGGCAGGACAAATGTTTGCTAGATTAGCACCTAGTCCATGTCACTGGCTCTGAGATGCCTGGAGGAGAAGCCCACCTGCCCTCCAGTTTCTACATTTCTGTTATTTCACCAGGACTGTGTTGCGAGCCAAAGAGCAAAAGCAATTATAGTTTCAACATACTTCCAGTCGTCATAGATTTTCCCATAAAACTAACTGCGAAAACCGGTGAGTGCCATTGTCCTTCTGAGAAGGAAAACCCACCCCCTGTAATATCCCGGGCAACGGCGGTCTCACCTGAGCTGGGCTCTGACCAAGCCCCACCACAGTGACCCGAGTAGAGGGTCTGTGCCCACCGCACCCTGAACAAGCCCCGGAGAGCCTCCTGCCCCGCAGGCCGTCAGCCACACCACAGGCATGTGCAGGCTGTGGCTGCCCCCTACTGGACAAAACCGAACCCAAACAAGAACAGGTTTTGCCAGAAGAAACCTTTTACTATAGACAGGAATCATAATAATGTCATTTTCGGTCTTTGTTTTGTTTTGCTTTAATTCCAGGTAGCATGGTCTTAAGGTACAGTGTTGTCGCAGGTGGGCCCAGCCTTGCGAGCAGATCTCCAAAACCCACTCTTCTCACAGAGCTGAAACGTCACACCATCCACAGCAGCTCTGCTCCTCTCCCAGCCCCCGGAAACCAGCCTCCGCCTCCCTCTGTGACCTGCCCCTCCAGGGGCCTCCTGTGCTTGCCCTCAGGTGACACCCCTTTCATTTACTGTGCTGTCTTTAAGACATCCGTGCGGGCCGGGCATGGTGGCGCACGCTTGTAATCCCAGTACTTTGGGAGGCGGAGACTGGAGGATCCGGGTTTGCGGCCAGCCTCAGCTCTCTCTCCCTCTCTCTCTCTCCCTGTCTCTCTCTCTCTCTCTCTCTCTCTCTCTCTACCTAGTGAGGCCCTCCAAAACTTCATGAGACCTGGTTTCAAAATAAAGTATAAAAAAAAACAGGGCCAGGGATGTAGCGCAGAGGTAGAACGTCCCTGGGTTCAATCCCCAGTACCGCAAGAAAATAATAATAATAAAAAATAAAATAAAATAAAACCTTGACAAGTAAACCCTTATAACAACAACAAAAAATTTTAAATGTTTTGAAGCAATAGTTTTTATATAATTTTAAAAGTTGACATACAATTAAAAATGACTGAATTTAATTATTATTGCACATGGCAGTATTCTGTTGAGCAGTCGGTGTTAGTTGGGTGGATATAAGCAGAGACAAACATAATTAATAAGTTATTATATCTCGATCCCATACTTTTTCTTATCTTTATTTCAACAAAATACTAATTTAATTTCCATGATTAAGATTTCACACAACTCCTGTTCTAGTAAGAGTAACACCAAGTTAGACAGCATTTATTCAACCATCAGAGTTCTAGCTGAACTTCATTAATTTTTAAAATTGCTCTTGAAGCACTAGCAACTGGAATTATCAATTAAATTATTAGACCAATACTTTAAGAATAAACTATTAAGCAGAGTGTGGTATGGTGCATACCTGTAATCCCAGTATTTGGGAGGCTGAGAGAGAAGGATTGCAGGTTCAAGACCAACCTCACCAACTTAGTGAGATTCTCAGCAAACTAGCAAGACCTTGTTTCAAAACAACAACAACAAAAATTATAAAAAGGGCTGGGGATATAACTTGGAGGTAGCATGCCCCTGGGTTCAATCCCTAGTAGCACATCCAAAAAAATGAGAATAAACCATTAATTTTATATACCATGTTCTGCATTCTAATAAGGTCACATATGATAGATAATCATTATCACACAATATGCGGTGAGATCTTTATCTCCTCAGCTGAGTTTCTCTCACTCGTATTGTAATTCTTGCCGTCATGTAAATCAGTGCTCGGGGCATCTCTGAAGCCATCACGCTGCACACGAGGAGAAACAAGGAGAGGACACTTAGGGCCACTGGCCAGCATTGCTTCCAAATGCAAGAGCCCCTGGCACGGGGCCGCCGGGGAGGAGGAGCGTGACAGGACAGTTCAGTTATCTTCACTCTGAAACGGCTCTCCAAAAGTGGCAGCCCCACCTGCGCCTTCCTGGGGGCCAGATGCAGTCCACTGGTGTCTCACGGATGAAGAGGAAGGGTGTGGAAAGTGCTTACCCGGAGCCTGAGCAGTGCTTGCACAAGAGCCTGACGGGTCCGTGCTGTGCGGGCACTGAGCGCCGAGCCCGCATGGCAGGGCACCTCAGGGGGTTTGTGGGTGCTCTGTGTGTATGATCCGCAGAGTCCTCTAAAATGCAGGGCTCGGGGTGAGAGTGACCAGGTTCTGGAGCTAGGGACAGCCGCTGGACAGAGTGAGGAGGGAGCATGTGCGTGGGGCGCGGTAGATGTGGTCATGGCACGTGGAAGGAAGAAGTCCAGGAGCCCACTGATGGATAAGCACTGGGGAGAGCAAGATCCGGAGCGCAGCGGTTGGGTTACTAGAGGGCCACTCACCGGAACAGAGAACTCAGAAGAGAGAAAGAAATGAGCTCGGTTTTGACAAGCCCTTCTCTAGGTCTCTGCGGGACTCCCAGGTAGACAGTGACTGGACAGTTGGGTGTGTTGGTGTTCAACTTAGGAGGAAAACTGAATTGGACGTTTATATGGGGGAGTCATGGGCACAATGCTGGTAATTGACGGCCTGGGGTCGACCAGATGGCTCAGAGAAGTGGCCCAACAAGGGTCAGAGAAGAGGAGCTTGCAAAGAAGACTTAGATGTCACCTAAAAGATAAGAAAAAAGAGGAGCATGAGACCACAGACACACGATGCAAGGCAGGAGCGGAAGTTGGTGGAAGTTGGTGACCCAGGGACCAGCAAGGTAAGCCAGTCTGTCAGCTCTGCAGGGAGCAGCCGTCAGCACCCAGGGCAGCCAGTGATCTCAGTGCAGTGGAAACAAAGTCCAAGGGGGACAGGATGGAGGACTGGGGGACGAGGAAGAAATCGAGGATGGAGGTCAAGACCGAGGGTGGGGTTGATGGGGAAGGAAGCACGCAGGTGGTTAGAGGACCTGGGTCCAGTCCTTCAGTAACCTGGGAGAGACACGGTACAGCTTGTGCAGTGCTAGAGGGTAGAGGAAGACCCAGGGCAGGAGTCAGGGGACAGACCACCATCCCCGGAAGGGCTGGCAAGGGCACAGGGGTTGAAAGGGAGAAGGGGTGGGAACTCCACGCCTCTCGCCTTGCGCGTTTTCTCCCTTGGGACATCTACTCCTAGGATGTAGGGAGGAGACGAGGTTTGTGTTAAGAGCGCAGTTATGGGTCCAACGGGTACAGAAAAGGTTGGAAATTGCTTCTGGGGAGAGTACCCACCAGGGGTACCCAGAAAGGAGGACAGCCGAGCCACGCGGAGGCCCAGCTGATCCCAGACAACAGCAGCACTGTCTCTTTGGCTCCCAGAACCAGCAGGAAATGCCAAGCTAAACCCTAAGTTAAATCTGATTTTTCCCTTCTAGCTTTCTCAGAGGGTCTACCACTCTGTGGGGAGCCAGGAAGGAATCTACAGAGGACTGACAGGGCCACAGGGAAGCTGAGCTATGAGCCAGCCGCAGACAGGCAGCAGCTCTAACTGCACAGGCACCATGCAAACACAAATCGTCCCCACCCCTGTCTCTCTGTGCCTGGGAATGGGACAAGGGTCCCAGCAAAGATGTTCACTAAAACCGTCTGTGCTTTTCCCACAGCTCATCACCAGGGCTCGGGTATGTCAGAGTTGGCAGACAGAAACTGTTTAGCACAGGTGAGACTCGGTTCTCATTAAGCTGCTGCTGGGAAACTGCTCTCTCCCTCAGTGGACTGATATCCGGGCCTTCAGATCCACCCTGCTCTGGCCAGCGAGGGTTCTCCAGCTGGCCCACGCATCCGGGCATCTGCAGATCCCCACTTTGTGGGTCTACACTTCTGACCAGCTCCCAGGCCAGGGGAGGCACACAGTGGCGGCCACAAGGCCAGCCAGCCTCTGCTCCCTGATGGCTGGTGGACGTCCCTGTGTGGTCTTGTTGCAGGGGCAACGTGTGGGCTGTGCCAGGTGCCTGTCCTGGGTGTCTTCTCTTCAGCGCCTTCTTCTCAGCAGCCATATTTAAGAAGGCCTTCAGGGAAGGTCTGTAAGACCAACTGCAGATCAGACGATTGTGATAAAATGTCTTCACATCCCCTTTCCTTAGTTGCCCTCAGCCTCAATCCCAGTCCAGAAGGGGCCCCGGACTCCTCTTCACTCCTGGACACCTAGGAGGGCTCTGTGAGAACACGGGAAGCACATTCAGCGGGGCAGAGGTGAAGTAACTGGACCGACCTCCCGGACGCGCCGAGCCTGCAAGCTGCCCCGCAGGGCTGCCTGCGACACAGCTCGCTGGGCCCGACTCCAACGGACGACACGTGGCCCAGACACACAGAATGTTTGTCCTGCCATAAACCAAGACAGCGCACAGCTAGGGCTTCTCAGGGGAGCTGCTGATGGAGGGACGGGAGGAGTGCTCCTGTGCTGCGGGAGGACTCCCGAGCCTCCAGGGCTCAGGAAGCGGCTTAAACAGCTGATGTTGCTGCTCACAGTTCTGGGAGCTGGGAGTCAAGACCTAGGTGAGGCAGGTCCATATCTGGTGAGGGCCAGCCCCTGGCTCACAGGCGGTGACCCCCGGCCGTGTCCTCGTGCGTGGGGAAGGGCAGGGAGCTCGCTGAGTCTTGTTCATGAGGGCACTGAGAGCCTGTATGAGGTCCTACGGGCTGCACCCTCTGACCTCGACACCTCCCACGCCCACACTTGCGGTGAGGGTTCCAACACCAGCTTTGGGGAGGGCACAAACACTCAGACCATAGTGTAACCCTAAATCGATCCATAGACACCTGGTTAATGTGTGATGCCATTAGAAATGGGAACTGCCGTTACAGCAGCGTTCATATTGAAATGAGAAAACTATACAGAACAAAACGCTATTTATTTTGTAGGCTGGGGAGGGAAGCAAGTACCTAGAAGGGATCTAAGAGACTAGACATCGAGACAGAAGGTGGTAGGCATTTTTCAAGGGTTCAGGGGACCACACATTGACTTTGTAGCTATTTCTTTTTAGAAAATTTTCCCTTCTTTTGGTTCATATATTCTGCACACAAGGAGGTGGGAAGTGGACAACCAGGAGAATGCAATTTCCCAGCATAAAATGGCTGTGCTATGCATTGTGGAGAGAAGGAAAGGGGGCCCAGGTAATGGCTGATGTGCCATCAACCCAAAGAGGGTTGGAAAAGCAGGTGGAGGTGCTCCACACAGCCACCAGAGGGCGCCATGGCTCCCCAGCTTGTGCGTGAACAGGCTGGAGTCAAGTAATTTTACCAATATCCCGTGTCGCTCCGCACTGACAGAGGGAGAAATTAAAATAATTACTGTGTATAACAGGGAGTCCACAACTCAGTACAGTACCACCTTGTATTAAAACCCCGTGATTCCATAAAGCAGGGCTTATATTTTAAAAGCACATGTGTAACCCTAGATCAAATGCCCTTACCTTGTTAATTTGTGATTCTTTTTAGTCCGTTGAAAACCATATTTTGAGCTGGGTGTGGTGGTGCACGCCTGTAATTCCAGTACTTGGGAGGCTGAGACAGGAGGATCACAGGTTTGTGGCCAGCCTCCGCAACTTAATGAGGCCCTGTTTCGAAATAAAACATAAAAATAGGGCTGAGAGTGTAGCTCAGAGGTAAAATGCCCCTGGGTACAATCCCAAGTACCATACACACACACAAAAGAAAGAAAACCGTATTTTATCTTTATTTCCCCTCTCTGGTTCTCAGTCCGTCTTCATTTTAATGATGGCCCTTTCTACATCGACAGCACATGCCTTAGCCAGTGCTGTCCGGAGCAGCCCTATGCATTGAATGTTGGAGGTCTCAACAGTGCTGGTCCAGGTCCTGGGAACCCCGTGCTTGCTGGGGTTGGGGAAGGTGATGGGGCGTCACCCCACACCCCTGCCCACAGTGGTGGCTTTCGGGAGATAACCCGCACATGTGGCCACGGCTGTCGGGGTCTCAGAGCAGGCTGATCTCTCCCGCTGGGACCTCTGTGGGGGTCAGGACGGCCTCCGTGTGACCGAGGCCCTGGCTTCTGCAGAGCCACCTGGCCCGGGAGTGTCGAGAAAGCTGAACTGTGACTGGTGCTCTGACCACGCGCACTTGTGCATCTCCTGGCTTTTGTTCTCTAAGTCATAACCACTTCTGTGGGACCCACGGAGAAACAATCTAGCTGCTTCTCCCACCAGAGCAAACTGAACTAAATTCAAGCGAAGCTGGGAGGGCAGCTCGGGTGCTGAGGAGAGTGGACTCCGTGAACATCCATCTGAAAATGCGTGTGAACCCCAAGAGTGGCAGTCATCAGCACCGGGGGACAGGACGCCATGGTATTTGCCAAAGCGGTGATTTTGCTTATCATTATTATCATAAAGGCACCGGACGACATGATTGGAATGTAGCGCTTTTGCAAATGCACTCCTCTCTCAGTGACTGCTCGGCGCTCCAGCTCTGACCGCTGTGCACTCCCCGTGGTCATCAGAGATGTCAGCTCCCAGGTCACCGTGGTCTGGGCCGCAGGTCGAAATCAGGGAGATGGGCCGGCCTCCGTGAATTTACTGCGAACAGCGTGCCGCTCAAGGGGAGCACGGCTTCCTCTCCCTCAGCCCCTCCTCTTGCAGCTTTCTCTCCCTGTGGCTTTGGTCTGCCAATGCTTTGGTCTCCCCGCAGCCAAGCCTGGGCTGAGGCTGATCTGAAGCCATCAGCGCCCTGGGGAGACACCCAGCCAGCCCAGGCACAGGGGGGATTCCTTCCTAACACAGGGTACAGCCAGGTAAAGTGAAGGCCAGGCCCGGCCAGCCGGAGCCTCTGGGCCCTGAGGGAGGAGCTGGACGTGCAGCCCAGCCTGGACAGATCCGGGGCAGTGGGCAGCAGGGCAAGCTCTCCAGTCCCACCTCTGACCATGGAGGTAACTGAGAGGGTCTCCACAGCAGACGCCTGAAAACGGCACTGGCTGAAAAACCAAGTAGCTGAGATCACCCTGGAAGAAAACACCTGGGAGAATGGGTGAATGCAAAGAGTAAAGGATGCGGGCGTGGTACCTGTGAGCCCAGTACCGGAGGCTGAGACAGGGGGATCGGAGGCTCAAGACCAGCCTCAGCAATCTAGTGAGACCCTCAGCAACCTAGTTAAACCCTATTTCAGAATGAAAAATAAAAAAGGCCTGGGGGTGTAGCTTGGTGGTAGAATGTCTCTGGGTTTCATCCCCACTACCTTCCCCCGACACACACACACACACACACGCACACACACACACACACACACACACAAAGCGTACAAGGAGGAGAGGGAGGGAGAAGGAGGGAGACATGGAGAAAAAAGGGGAAAGAGAGGAGGAGAAAAGAGAAACAGACAGGCAGAGGAGATGGAAGAAAGGCCGCGTGGAGAAGTGGAGCGGGCGCGCTGAGTCTGGTGACGGACGGCCTTCATTCTCTTCCCCGCCTGGTCGCTGGTGGATTGAGGGCTCACAGATGGGAACCGAACTTAATGTCATGAGTAGTTCATCCAGGTTGCCACGAGCTCAGACGGCTGCAGGATCCAATCCATCTGGAGAGACGCGGGGCTCTTGTCTTCCCAGAAGCTTCCTCTCCCGGGACTGGCATCTCAGACAAGGATGCTGGTACTGTACCCGTGGCACTCCTCCACTCCAGGGAAGAAGGCGTTCCACCTGTCGCCTCTCTCTGTTTTTGCTGTAACTGTTCTTGGTTTTGGTTTGGGCCGTGTCTGGTTCTGTGTCATCTCTAATGTATTCTGTTTGGAGTTTTGCCAACCCCACTTTTGTTCAGTGTGAAAAGAGATCAAATGTAGACGTAAGTGGAGACTGAAGTGGAACGTGTGCGCGTCACACCCGTACTCAGCACGCACACGCCTCACCTCCTGGGTCTCAGGTGACCCGCGGCAGGGATGTGCAGCGACAGGATCAGAGCAGATCCAGGATTCTGCAAAAGCATGAACCTGCATCAGTACAAAATGCTGAGACCCGGCACATCCAGCCCTGACAGATGTGACTCAGCCTCATTCGGGGCCCGCCAACGCGGGCTTAGAGCGCCACACTCCGCACAAAGTCTGAGCAGCCGCTGTTGCTTTCTGTCACAACAGGTGCGTTCTAGGACTGTCAGGGGCCCAGCTCCTTCAGCTCCAGGTGGCACAGAAGCCAGTGCGGTCCCTAGGTCAGCAGGCCTCATTTCTATTGGTGGTGATCTTCTTGGACTAACTCAGAATTTTGGACAGGAAGCCTTCATGTGGTGAAGTCCGCGTCCTCCCTAACATCAGGGGTGGTGAAGTCTCTGTCCTTCCTAACATCATGGGTGGTGAAGTCCGCATCCTCCCTAACGTCAGGGGTGGTGAAGTCCGTGCCCTCCCTAACATCATGGGTGGTGAAGTCCGCGTCCTCCCTAACGTCAGGGGTGGTGAATTTCGCGTCCTCCCTAACGTCATAGGTGGCGAAGTCTGTGTCCTCCCTAACATCATGGGTGGTGAAGTCCGCATCCTCCGTAACGTCAGGACTCTCCAGAGCAGTGTAGCCAGCTGCCTCTAATCCACTTCCTGGCTGTCCTCAAGAATCCTAAAATAAGTCTACAGAAGTCGACTGGGGGCCCTAAGCCTCCCCTCCGTCCTCCCGGGGGTCTCCCTGTGGCAGCAAATGCGGCCGGCTCTTGAATTCAGACATCCGAGCCACCCTGGATTCCTGCCTCTGTCACCTTCATCTTCAATCTTTCATGGGTCCTGTGGCCTTCCTGGGGTGCTGTGGTTGGCTCTTGGTTATCCCCGAGGCCCACATGTTAAAGGTGTGGTCCCCAACATGTGGTGGAACCTCCAAGAGGTTGGGCAGTGTCTCACGAGAAGACACTGAAGTGTCTCTCCATCCTGACGCTGGACATGCCGGAAGCTGGGAGCCGGGAGCTGGGAGTGCGGGCACTCACTGGTGTTGGGTGGCATCGATGACATCATTTTGTTTCTAAGCTGGAACTGTCACCCTGTGCTACTGCAGAGCCAACCGCAACTGTGAACGTGGGGGCGCTCATCGTGAATGCAGGGCGAGTGCTGGCCTGGCGGCGGAACCCCCTGACAGCTCATGTCTCTGCGCAGCCGGACAGAAGCCGGGTCCATTCCCAGGAAATACTGCCAAGAGCCAGTTCAGCCCTGGAGAGATGGGGCACCCCGTTCATAGTGCCAGCTGCAAACTTCTGCTTCAGGCCTGGAAATGAGGAGAATCAATCAACTGAGCCAACCCGGAGCACGCTTTTTTTCCCTTCCTTCTATCCTTCGCTTTTATTTTTTCTTCCTTTTTTCTTCTTTCTGTCCTTCCCTTCCTCACTTTGACCCTTGTCCTAGTCATGAGAAACAAAGAATTAGGTTGCACTGGGTGTGCCTTATGGCTGGTTTGTGTCTCTCAAGAGGGTGTGTCGGTGGTCTCACCCCCAGGACTTCAGAACAGACCCTTACTGGAGATGGGGTCATCTAGCACGTGCAGTTACTAAAGGT
>PVJS01028830.1:11371-25330 GCA_004027185.1 Glis glis
GCCCTGCCCTGCCCTGCCCTGCCCTGCCATGCCCTGCCCTGCCATGCCCTGCCCTGCCATGCCCTGGCTGCAGACTCCTCCCTCCAGAACTGGAGGACAAGGTGTTTCCAGTTCTCTGACCTCTGTTACAGCCACAGGAGTCTAAGGCCATGTGCGACAGCTGCAGTTTGTGTCTGTGGGGTAAAAGGCAAACACTTTCAGCACACAGGGTCCAGCTTCTCCTAGGACATTTAGAGACTGGGACACTTTCATGGTTTTCTGGAATTGAAATTGTAACCACCTCCCTTTTCCATTCCTAACCTGACTGTCCCCACAGGCAGGCCAGGCTGCCCCCTCCATGGGAGAAGTCACCTCCCTGGGACTTGGACGAAGGGCCACCCTAGGCCAGGGTGACCTCAATGTAAGTAACTGCACCTGTGGATGGCCCTGTTTCCCAGCAAGGGCCTGTGCTGAAGTCCTGGGTCAGACCATCAACGTATCTCCTGAGGGACATGATCCACGCAGAACGTATACCCCGTGCAGTCCAGGTCTTTATTTCTCATGATTAGGAACGTCTTGCTAGGACAAGGGTCAAAAGTGAAGAAGGGCAGGACTGAAGGGAGAAGAAAGAAAGAAAGAAAAAAAAAAAAGAAAGAAATTTGTGTTCCAGGTCCATTCAATTGATTCTCCTCATTTTGGGCTCGAAGCAGGAGTTTGCAGCTAGTACTTTGAGCTGGTACTGTGAACTGGGTGCCTTGATTTCTCCTGAACCAAATTGACATTTTGACAACCACGGCGTCCAGGACCCTGCTCCAGGCCAGGTTAGGGACCCGAAGGTCGGTGCTCCAAGCAAAGTGTCATCACTGAGCTGGACCCACATCCATCCGTTAGGGAGAACCGCCTGGGACGTCCAGAGCGACGCCATTGCTGGCACACAGTCTCGCTCTCTTTTCACTATGATATTTCCAAAGGCTCAGAAGATTGCTCTAGTTAATCAAAGTATGTTTTACTTTATTAATCAAAGCTAAGAGTTTGTGAAGACTTGTTTCGTTAAAAAGCCAGACGCCTGCTAAATATTGAAAATTTTGAGTGAGATTAACAAGCGACTCTCCAGGTGAAATCCCTCTTTCCTCTTCAGAGCTCTGGTGGCTGCCGCCATCCTGGACATTTCTCAGCTGCAGATGTGTCACTCCAGTCCTCCTCTGGGGTCCCACGGCCCTGGTCCCTGTGTGTCTGGGCCTGTCTGGGTCTCTTCTCATAGGTCACTGTCTAATAGAAATAAAACATATTACTATTGAACGTGTAGCAAGTATTTTTAAATTTTTAACGAGATAGCTTACATCCTGTTCTCACACTAAGTCTCCAAAAGATGATCTATTTATGTTTACGTGCATCTCGACTAGGTCTGATCACACTGCGAATGTCCAAGGGCAACATGTGGTTGGTAGCCACGGTCGTGCACAGTGCAGTTCAGAGATAACCAGATGCAAGTGGCTGCGTGAGCGGGGGATTTTGAGATCCACCTGTAAGTCATCCGCTACTCCTCCTTTCCAGTGCGCCTCCATTTAGTGACTTGCTGCCAATCAATAGAATTAAGACACAATGAGTGTTTGACTTTGGAGACTAGGTCATAACAGGCACCGTCTGTCTGTCTGTCTGTCTCTCTCTCTCTCTCTTTCTCAGTGGAATTGGATTACACTCTCTGGGAAGCCAGCTGCCAGGCTGTGAGGATGCCCCAGCTGCCAATCAGAGCCCGTGGTGCAGCACGAGGTCCCCTGCTAACCACTATAGAGCGCGTCATCTTGGAGACTCACTGTCCAGCAAGGTCAGGCCTTTAGGTGGCTCAGAATCCTCCCTCTCCTCCCCTCCACTTTTCCCAACTGTATTGTCCTTTAAATTATGTGTAATGACAAGTCACAAGATGATATCATGACACATGCAGAGAAAATACCCTGTCAATGAAGGTGGTGGTGGTGGTGGTGGGGGGGAATCTGTTGCCAAAGGAATAGTGAAAAAATCAATTTTGACAGCCACAAGTCACTGAGGAAATGGTGCTCTTGGGCGTTTCAAATTATCCTAATCCATACAAGGCTTATACTATGAACCCTGAGTGCTACACAGTGAGACACATGAACGTTTTGTGCCGATGCTGCCAGGAACAATCTCTGCGCTTACCCGCGTGCACGCTGTGTGACGCTGGAGACGAGCGCCGCCGTCTGTGTTAGGAAATCACAGAGCCATGCTTCTCCCTGTGACCCCTCCTCCTGGGTTAGTACAGGGACTGTCTGGAATACTTTAACTGATTTTAATGCAGTTTTTTAATAATGGGATGGGCTTTCTTCCAGGATCTCCCTTCGCGCACCAGTCCCTTGGGAAGGGTCTGCACCCCCAACTCCCCAGACTCTGGCTCCCTCTGGTTTCCTCCCTCCTGTGGGATCAACCGCAGAAGGAATGGCCGGTCCTGTCCCTCTAAGGTCACTGCGCACACCTCCCTCCTCCCATCCGAGGAGCAGAGCTGCTGCCCGCATTCCAGGCTCCTTCCGTGTGGCAAGACCCCAACGTGACCCCTGGGGATTGAACTCAGGGGCATTCTACCTCCTGGCTACACCCTCAGCCCTACTTTGTTTTTTATTCTTTATTCGAAAGAGGGTCACACTAGGTTGCAGAGGGCCCCACTAAGTAGCTGAGGCTGGCTGCGAACCCGGATCCTCCCATCTCAGCCTCCCAAGTACTGGGATTACAAGCGTGCGCCACCACGCCCGGCTCCATCACCTGTTTTTAAATTGGTCTTTTACATCCTCAGACCCCTCACCCTAGGCTCTCCCCCTTTTAATACCTATGGACAGGGACATGCGTGCTCGCTAGCAAGAAGCCCAATGCCCCACTCCCCGCCCTTTTGAATAGACTTTTTGTTTTTAGCAATTTTAGGTTTATACAAAAATTAAGACCAAAGTACAGAGTCTCCATATGCCCCTCCCCATGTCCCTATTATTACACCTCACACCGGTGTGTTACATTTATTACAACTGCCGAGCTGCTATTGATGCCCCGTTATGAACTAAGGCCATAGCTGACAGTGGGGCTCAGTCTATGTGTTTGGATAAGTGTGTAATAACATGGATGCACCGTTGTAGAATTATGCAGAACACTTTTGCTCATCTAAAAGTCCCCATGCTCAGCCCGTCTGCTCCTCCCTCCCCATAGCCTGGCATCCACGGATCCTTTCGCTCTTCTCAGTTTTCCTTTGCACAGAACGGCGTATCGTTGGAATGCCACAGCAGGCGCCTTTGCAGATGGGCCTCTTTCCCTACGACGCATCTGAGGTCTTCCTGTCTTCTCACGGTTTCATAGCTCATTTTGTTCAGTGCTGCACAATATTCCATTGTCTGATGGGCCACAGTTTATCCACTCACCAACCGAAAGGCATCTTGGTTGCTTCTAAATTTTGACAATTTTGAATAGAGCTGCTATGAACATCCACGTGCAGGTTTCCATGTGGACGTAAGTTTTCCACTTCTTTGGGCAATTCCAAAGGGTGCGACTTTGGAGCCTGTGGCAAGAATGTGTTCAGTTTTATGAGACACGGCCACGCTGTCTTTCAGAGTAGCTGTACCGTTTTGTATCCCCACAAGCAATGGGCGCGAATTCCTGCAGCTCCCCTTCATAAACAAAACAAAAGAAAATACATTTTCCTAACAATTATTCCATTTAAGAGAAAAGATCTCATAGTGAGGCAGTGGCCGCTGGTCCCACAATGTGTGGACATGGATTTGGGGCAGAGGCCAGTCCGCCAGAGAGCTAAAGACAAAAGCTTCCCTGCCGAGAAGGGCAACGGGAGCTTCTCCAAGTGACAGGAAGCACACCAGGTGCAGAACTGTACAGAAGACGCGCTGACTGACACATAAGGAGTGCGGCGATTGTTTGAGCATGTTGTTCAGCGGTATCTCCAAAAACCAGATGACCAGAAAGAAGCAGCACCGCGCCTGCTCACTTGGTTAGGCTGACCACCAGCGTCCTCAGCCCAGCTTTGGCCCAGCAGGCCCGAAGCTCTGCTCTGTCTATAGCCAGACACCAAAAATAAAGGGAAAGCCACCAGCGATTGACCTCATTTCCTGGAATAAAGTGTCCCCTCCTCAACGGGGTTGTTGTTTCCATTCTTTGTCAATACTTATTTTACAAATCATAACTGTTCACTTAAAAAACAGACACACAGCTGGGCATGAGGATCGCAGGTTCGAGGCCAGCCTCAGTAACTTAGCTAGGCCCTCAGCAACTTAGTGTGACCCTGTTTCAAACTGAAAAATAAAAATAGGACTAGGGGTGTAGCTCAGAGGTAGAATGCCCCTGGGTTCTATCCCCAGTAACACACCACACACACACACACACACACACACATAAACACGCAAAAAAAAGCTCTCTGAATTCTTACTATTTTGATGTGTAGACAGTTGGCATTATTTAAAAAAAATAACAGTTTGTACCCAGCTCTGAGTGTCTCGTAGCTACATGCGGGAGAAAGTCATGTAAATGATCATGCTGCGGATGCATCTGGGTGTACCTCAGGTTCCACCAGGCTGAGCTCACCTACCCTGGTGCTGGGAGAGTTCAGAGGGAGCAAGACCCATGGAGTCCTTCATGCGGCTCCGCCCTGACTCATCCATTCAGCAGGTGAGTCTCCAGCCCAGCAACCCACGGAGCTGCCAGTGTAAATGACATAGAGGAAGACATCTGCCCTGGGGTGCTCAGATTCCAACGGAGGGGGCCAAACTTACAGAGTAAATGATATAGCACGCTGGAAGACGGAAGTGCACGTGCTCTGAAGGGAGTGGGCTGGGGGTAGAAATTAGAAAGGGGTAGTCAGAGTCCATCCCGAGGACGGGTGCCGGAGGCCTAACGCCCGGTCCCTGAGCATCCGAACACCAGCAGGGCTGGGTGTGCAGCCCTCAGGTCTAGGAGGCCTGCTCCTGCCATCCCCAGCCCTGGCAGGCCACCTGCCTTCGCAAGGGGCGGTTCTTGGTCTGGGGCCTCCCTACGCCCCCAGATACCCATGAGACTTCTTCCCTCTCTCGAGTTTCTGCTCAAGCGTCACCAGACCAGGGACCTCCCCTGGTCACCCAGGCCTATGAAGAGTAAGCTCCAGGACCCCTGGCTCCCCAAGTTCTGGTCAGCTTGCCCTGGTGAGACCAGCCCTGCGCGCCTTAGAGCCCCACCCCCGCTCCTCAGAGTGCGCCTCCAGGACTCCAACCTGGCCCACGGCCTGGGTAAAGTACCAGGGTCTCTTCAGTGCCCTGCACACGCCCCGGCAGTGAGTCCTCTGACACCCAGCGCAGGCTTACCTGATGATGATCAGGATGCAAGGCCTGAGATCAAGAGAGACACCCTCTGACACAACACTTCCCCAGACGAAGTGCTCACCTCTCCAAATCCCAGCTGCGCCATGGAGTGCCTGCACTGCCATCCCCAGATGGGGTCTCAGGGGGCGACCTCTGAGATGGTGCGACCCCAGGATCCTGCGACCTGGGTCGCTGCAGCCTCCAACACAGGTCCTGCAGGGAGGGGCAGCTGCACTGGCCAATCCGCAGCCCAGGCCGCCTCCCCCGCACTACCACCTCCTCCTGAGTGGTTCCTCCCGGAGCACTGCAAAGCTGAGCCCCGTCCATGCTTCTCCCAGACCTACGCAGAGACAGCCCAGGACCCTGACAGCCCAGGACCCTACTCCACCGGAGCCCGCAGGTGAGGGCACGATCCCACAGGGGAGACTCAGAGGAGGGGGCACGCACTGACACCACCTTTAAGGGTCGGGGTTCCTGACCCCAGGGCCCCTGCGAGGACTCAGAACCCTCCCCTGTCCCGCTGTTACACCCTCGGTGTGTCCAGGACCCCGAGACCAAGTTGGGGAGGATGGAAGGTCCAGACCACCTGGGGAAGGAGCCCTGCTTTCCACCCCTGCTCCTAGCCCACCCACCACCCACCGCGCACCCCTCAACCTCCTGCTCCCTGTCCCTAAGCCCACCCCTCTCGAGTCCCTCCTGGTCCTCCTACATGCCCCCTCCCCTCCCCACTCCAGTTTCCACCCCCTCTGTCCCCTTCCCATGGTGGCTTTTCTCCCAGCAGGCGCGGGGGGGGGGCACTGCTGCCTGGGCCGCCTCCTTCACTCCCTCCCCCCCACCTGGCCCAGGTGTGGTCTGGAATTTGGTTTCCTAGGCTGTTGAGAGGAATTCAGACTCTGCTGGCTGGGAGACCTGGAGGGGCTGGAGTCTCGCCTGGAGTTGTGTGGCCCCCAAGCTGGCAGAGCACCCCAGATGGGGGCGTGCACCTGCAGGGGTTAGTGCGGGTGGCTGGGGTACTGAGCTGAGGTGAGGTGACTTCCAAGGGTTAGCGATGAAGCCCAGACAGGGTTCCTTTGTCCCCAGCCTCCACCTCCTCCTTCTCCCCTCCCTGAAGAAAGGGGAGGGAAAGGAAGTGGGGGGGGGACCTTCGGAGGCTGTGGAGGACTCGGGCTGGAGGTGTAGTTTTCAGTAGTGGGTGTCGGGTGTCCAGGAGGGGCTCTGCTGCGTGTGTCTGCTCCTCTCCAGCTCCAAAACTGCAGCCTTTCTGTGACCTGCCGCCTTCCCTCCCCCAGTGAGACCCCAACGCGGCTGTGCCCACCCTCCCCAACAAACCCCAATGGGGGCAGGTCCCTGTCCGTGTCCAGAAGAGGCAGATCCCCAGGAAGCTGTGGAGGAGTGGGTCCCAGCAGACTCCAGGCTGCTCCCCGTGAGCCCCTGGGCCTCCCCTTCCCGTGGGTCAGCAGCACCGGTGTATAGGCCCAGCAGCTCCCTGACAAAGGGCCCCTGTGACCCCCGCCCCCCATGGTCTATGCCTAATTTACCCCACAGGATTCCTGGTGCCCAGGATCCTGGCAACTTGATAGTTGGAGACAGGGCACAAGAGACCCCAGCCCGTCAGATGTCCACAGGCACCTGCAGCCGGTGTGGTCACATCAAGTGGATGTTCCGGGCTCCTCTGGGTGTTTTTGTAGGGCCTCCTTCCTAGCTGCTGGGCACAGCTGGGATGGTCTGGTGGGCTTTGGTGAGGTCCGGGTCTGGGACACCTACCCCACAGGTGAACAGGGTGTCCAGGCCCCATGTAGAATTTTCCAGAGACTGAAGAGTTGTCATCAGGAGCCGATTCTCCAGGATTCTGCCCTGGTCCCTGCCAAACCCTTCAGTGAACAGGAGACATACTCGCGGCAGGAAATCCTAGACCCTGAGGGCTCTAGGGTGTATTCAGCAGGATGCAGCCGGGGCAGGGCCAGGCTGCTCAGCTGTCTCCCTCTCCCGGACCCAGTGGAGCCAGAACTGGCCCGACCTGTTGTCTCTCCTTGGTCCCAATTCAGACAGGCTCTCCACCAGCCTCCACATGAGGACCTGGAGAGGGGTTGCCTTCACTTCTAGAAAGCAGGAAAGCCACGCTCAGCCACACAAAACAGAGGCTGCAGCTTCGGGGAGCTCCGGTGGGCGGCCTTGGCCCTGCTATTGCCGAATGTTAAGCTTATTTCCCGAGTGAAATGCTGGGAAGGCCTCTCCCAGCTGCAGAAGCGCGCTCCCTGGTTCCTGCTCCATGCCTGTTTATTCAGTCCCCACATGCTGGCCCCTGCAGGTGTGTCTGGGGCTTCAGGGGTGGAGACCCAGTAGGGCAAGTGGGGCTCTGGAACCCAGGAGAGGGGAGGGGAGGTTGCTTACAATGCACATCTTGTCTGATGTTTCACAAATATTTTCCTTGTCTTGGGGTGGAGTTATTTTCCTTATTGCTACAAAGGGTCTCTTTGTTTTGAAATCTCAGAGTTCTAGAAAGGATAGTGCTTTCTCAAAGGACAGAATGTCACCCCCCCATGCCACTTTAGTTTGTTTGAAGTGTCCTTATTGAGGTGCAGGCTGGCGCTGTGGACTGACAGGCATTTATAGGCAGTGTTCAGAAGGACTCGGGCTAGCCCACACCCAGCTCTACCTGTACACTCCCAGGTGCCCCCCTGTTGCCCCAGTGTGGTCATCATTAACAACACGTCACAGTCACCCTATCCTAGCCCTCTCCAGACCCTGTGACTGCTACGAGCAGCCAGACCAGGGCACCTGCCTGAACCCCAGCTGGCCAGGTTCAGCTGCCCACCCATAAGCACACAATGTAAAAAGAAAAATGAATTTAGTACAGTTTGATCGGATGGGAGGAGCAGCCAGATTGTTTCTCCACTGGTCCTACAGAAGTGGTTGGGATTTTATGGGAACAGAAGCCAGGAGTTGCACATGATGGCTTTTGCTGGGCTGTGCTGGCTAGGACACATGTCCCAGCTCAGCTTTCTTCTCTCGCGCCGGGGCCGGGCAGTTTTTCCAGTTTTCATTCTCAGCATGAGGAAGTTCCGGAGCTAAAACAATTGGGAGCCTGTAATCCCAGAGGGGCTCTGTTTCCTGACTGAGGTGGCAGGTGGGCCAGTGTCTGCAGGCTCTTGCTGCACCTGCTGGTGGCACACTGAGGACCCTGCAGGAGCGCTTGGAGGAGCACCAGGTGATTAAGGTGCTGCCCCCTCGGGGGACGGTGCAGACCCCATGAACTTCGGGGGGTCCTTTTGGTTTGAACTGGGCTGGGAACGCCCTGGGTGTAGCACATGCCTCTGCTCAGACTCTGCCGTGTGACATCACCACTCACAGGACTGTGGGTGTGACCTCAGGCTTGTGATCATGAATGGGTCATTATCCAGGGATACTTCAATCCACAGCTGAATGAAGACAGATGTTCAGGGGTGCCCAGAGGCACCCAGTCCTGCCCTACAGACAGGGCAGCAAGCTCGGGGACAGGTGTGGCCCGCACCTCACACTAAGGAAGGAAGCTGAGCGTGCCTGCGGCCCAGGCCTGGCCAGGAGGGCTCCATCCCTTGCTGTGGCCTCCTGTCTGCAGCCCCTGGCCTCGGCCTCTCTCCTGCCTGCTTTGCCAGTGTGTGGACATGAGAGACCCACTGCCTCCTCTATCCCAGACCCACCTGCGAGGGGAAGGAGCAGGCTCTGGCCCTGCCGTGGGGGCAGGATTGTTGGAAAGACATAATTAGAGCTTGAAAGCCAACTCCTTGTTTAACAAATATTTATGGAGTCCTGTGACATGCCAGCTGTTGAGGAGGAGCCAGGGTGCAACAGCAAACAGAGACAGAAACGTGCCCGTCCCTGGCCTGACTTCCAGGAGTGGACACGAACCGCCAGTAGACAGTGGGTGTCTGTTTAGGTGGCTTATACATTTGAAAGTATGAGGTGTGTATGGTGGGGGGAGCCCAGAGCTTGAGGGGCTTTGTCATCTGTCTGTCTGTCTGCAAGTCCCCTGCGTTCTGGTCCTCTGGTCTCACAGATTGGGCAATCATGACGGGCAGCCTGTTCATGCTGCCTGTCTTCCTTCTGAGCAAGCTGAGCGCTTCAAAACCTAAGTTAAGCTGGGCATGGTGGTGCATGCCTGTAATCCCAGTACTTGAGAGGCTGAGACAGGAAGATCACAGGTTCCAGACCAGCCTCGGCAATTTAGTGAGGCCCTCCACAACTTAGTGAGAGATCTTGTTTCAAAATTAAAAAAATAAATAGGGCTGGGGGTGTAGCTCAGAAGTTAAACACCCCTGGGTTCCATCCCCAGTACCACAAAAACAAAACAAACAAAAAAACCCTAAGTTAATGGCTGGAGCAGCCCAGGGAGAGAGGGCCCAGCTAGACTACAGAGAGAATTCTAAGAATGCACCCTCAGGGTTGACAGGAGAAAGTCTCAGAGCTGAGACAAGCCAAATGGACTCCTGCCCCTGTCTCTACCCTGCTCCACACAGCCCTGAGGAGGGGGTCACTCTGCTCCCTACGACCAGGTCCACGCTGCAGCTGCTCCTGGTCTGCACTTAATAACCTTGAAGCTCTGGGACTCCAGGAAGGGATGGTGGACTGCCCTCATAGCCCCTCCTCATTGGAGGCCAGAACTGAACGATGGGGTGTCTGACAGCAGGGAGGCTGACCGTGCCTTGGTGGGAAGCACCCAGTGCCCACACTCCAGGCAGCCCCCAAGGGAGATAGCACCTTGAGTCTAGGAGAGGCAGCTCCATGGAGGCTGCCAGAGCCCCCCGAACCCCACATCCCGCCTGAGCACCCACCGCCCTGGCCCAGATCATCGCCAGCTTTGGGGGCAGGTCCTGCTCCATCCCCTCTGCCAGGGAGCGGTGGGGCAGGTGGGCAGCCCTCACCCCACGCCGCACCCCTGTGCTGAAGGGCTCCAGGGTTTCTCCCTACTCAGCCTGCAGTCACGATTCTCAAGGGCTCTGGCTCAGAGGGGCTGCTGTCTACAGCCTGCGTGACAGAGCTGCGGCCTGTGTGGCTCTCTGGTGCAGGTGGCACTGGGGTCCTGATCCACAGATTTGCTTGGGGGCTGCAGACAGCCCGCCACCTGGAGACAGGCTGATGGCCAGATCCAGAGGCACTGCCTCTACTGGACAAGGCATCTCAAAGGTTCTTCTCCCCTGTCCAGGGAGAGCGGGCTGGGGTCCAGGTCACCCCAGCACTACCACCAACTCCCCACCGCCTAGTGGCCTTCGTCCCCCTGTAAGTAACGGCGGCAGCAGCACGCTGGGACTTTTGAATAGTTCTCTACCCTCGGCTCTTGTGCCTAGTAGTTGACTCTTTTTGAGTCCTGATACTCCCAGGTGCTGTATGTCACGGGCGACACGCTGTTCTGAGACATGGCTCCCTTCCATCCCTGCCGTGAGCCCCTGGTTTCCCCCTCTAACCCACGCTTAGAAAATACTGATCCCACACCCCAGCAATGGGCTGCAGGAGCCCGGACAGTGAAGGGCAAGTGTGACTTGAACAGGCAGGTGACCCAGGGCCTCCATGTCTGTCGGCTTCAGTCCCTGGGAAGCAAGCCTGAACTCACCTTCAGGCCCAGGAGCGGAGCCTCCACCTTGCATGGTGGGCGGGTCCCTGTGCAGAGGCTCCTGCAGGAACATGGAGTGGGGTCCTGCTCAGATAGACAGTGACGGGTAAATCGTGGCCTGCTAGCTGCTCATTGGAGGCGGTAGAGACAGCCTTGCTTTAGAACCCTTAGCCAAGGTCAGGTAGCAAGGCAGGAAGCCATGCCTGAGGCAAGTGGGCCGTGAGCAGTGGGGTCTTTCCCTTCCCTATCCCGCTGGTGTCAGGCTTTTATAATTGAGGTGAAGAGGCCTGAGGGGCGGGAACAAAACCTGGGCGCTGGCCCCGCCCTCTGCACCACACAGAGCTCCTTCCTGCAGGCAAGCCCTCCGCAGCCAGTGCCAGCCTGCTCCTCCCGCGGGGTGAGTGTCCTGGGGTGAGTGTGGATTCTGGACAATCCTACCCGGGCCCTGTGGTGCTGAGGGGGGCAAGGGGCTGTGATCCCCCCTGCGATGCCTGCACCGAGCACCAAATCACAGGCCTGGGTCGTTCCAGAAGACAGGCTCACACTTGGTGTGTTAATAGGAAGGGGCGCTTTGAGCCTGATTTAAAGGGGCTCTGCATTGCAGAGGGTCTTAAAGGCTGGAGCCGGGGCCCTGAGCAAGCCCCTTAGCTTCTCCGTGCCTCAGTTTCCCTACTCACAAGTGTAAAGTGTGTTGCATCTGGTCCATAGTCCTTCACAGGAGAAAGGTAAGAACAAAGGAGACCTTTAGGAAGTGCTGAGAGACCCTCATGGTGCTAAAGGACAGCAGTGACCATGGGACCCTGAGCGGGCGGCCAGGCTTCTTCAGCAGACAGGACAGGTGGCACAGGAGAGGACAAAGAGTGTGCTGGACAGTAGGGCGAGTGTGGATTGGCAGGAGGTGCTGCGGGACCTGACCACCAACTAAGAGCTTGACCTCTGCCCTCAGACTTCCCATCCGCAGAAGGGGGTGCTGTGACCTCGAGCGACCTGCTCAGCAAAGGGCCGTGTGTGGCGGGTGGAAAAGGACCCACATGACATTCGTTGTGCTAGAGAGGACCAGCATTCGTGCCGCACACCTGTACACACCTGTGGTCTCCCACGCATGCATGTGCGCACACTCAAGGCACTCGCGCCATCTCACATACACGCACACACGCACGCTTGAACAACTGGTCAGGACCGTGGCCCATGGTTGAGCCTCGTGCTGTATGTTGAATGGCTGTGTGTCGTCCTACTGTTGTATAACTTGTTCTGTATTTTAATGGCTTTATTAAGGTATAATTTACATACTATAAAATGCTTCCTCTCAAGTGAACGCTTTAGTACATTTTATCAATGTAAGAGTTGCTCAATCGTCATATCCTGTAACTGTAGAACGTTTCTGTTGCCCCAAACGAAACCTTCCCATCTGCAGTCCCTGCAGCCCAGGCAGCCACAGCCGGCCCGTCTCTACAGACACTTCCTTAAGGGAATCTTGCGAGTGTGTTTGACTGAGTCTGATGTCTCCCTCCTAGGGGAGCGATTGCTGTATTCATCCGCATTAACGCCTCCTTCCTCTTTATTGCTGGAAGGTATTCCCACAGTGTTTTTCGAAGCCTGTCCTTTATGGACAAGTGTCTTAGAAGCTTTAGTTCCAGAACCTTCTCAGCAGGCCCATCTAGTGATAGAAGAAGCAGCTTACTGTCCAGAAGAAGGCAGAATTGAGCAGAGGAGAACCCAGGGCCCTGTCTGCAAGAAGACCTGGCCAGCTCCTCATTTCTCCCGCGTGGCACCTCCTGTTCAGGGCCCACAGACCTGAAATCACAAGTGGGCATACTAGCCCACTTGTGATTGTGCATGTATGTTACTGTCGAACTGATGTCCATTGTGATGTGAGACTAAAATGCACCAATAAAAGCACATAATAAATAAATAAATAAACAAGTGGGCAGACTAGCCGCTTCCCGCTGACAAGCCAGCCCAGAAGGCAGTACGTGCAGACGGCACTCCATACTGGCAGGTCCCACATCTGCAGAAGCACCAAGCACAAATAAAAAATATTTGGAAAAAGTTGTCCTGGCACAGCCTCTGAGCTCCTCGTCCTTCCCAGCGAGCACCAGAGAGGCCCGGCATGGAGGGCCTGGCTGGGGTGGGAAGGTGCCAGCGCCCACCTGAAGCCAGTGGGCAGGCCGGATGTTGGAGATGACAGCCCGGTGGTGCCACCCAAGAGGGAGGCACGGGCTGCCCAGCTGCTTGGTCCCTCCCTGGACCAACCCCGACTTTCTTTCTCCTGCAGGAGAAGGTAGACAGAGCCTGGTACCCAGAGAGCCCTGTGGGCAGCCTGGCAGGATCCAGCCCTCGGGACAGCAAGATGATCCTCGGGCACCGGGATGTCCTTGTCCTGCTGCCCACCCAGGAGCAGCTGCGGCTGGTGGTAGGGGTAAGCAGGGCCATGTTTCCAGGGGGTGGCCATGGGGTGGTGAGGGGGACAATAGAGGCCACATGAACAGAGGGAGACCATGAGGACCCTGCACTGGGGGCTCCTGATATAAGGGGAGACATTGGATGACCAGGTCACTCTGAGGTAGACCAGTGTAGCGTGCTGGGGCTGAGTGCTGCCCGATCCCCCTCAGTGTCCAGCATCCTGGGCCGCGTGGTCCCCTCAGTGTCCAGCATCCTGGGCCGCGTGGTCCCCTCAGTGTCCAGAATCCTGGGCCGCGTGGTCGCCTCAGCATCCAGCATCCTGGGCTGCATGGTCCCCTCAGTGTCCAGCATCCTGGGCCGTGTGGCCCTCTCAGTGTCCAGAATCCTGAGTCGTGTGGTCCCCTCAGCATCCAGCATCCTGGGCCGTGTGGCCCCCTCAGCGTCCAGCATCCTGGGTCACGTGGTCCCCTCAGTGTCCAGAATCCTGAGTCGCGTGGTCCCCTCAGCATCCAGCATCCTGGGCTGCATGGTCCCCTCAGTGTCCAGCATCCTGGGCCACGTGGTCCCCTCAGTGTCCAGCATCCTGGGCCGCGTGGTCCCCTCAGTGTCCAGCATCCTGGGCCGCGTGGTCCCCTCAGTGTCCAGCATCCTGGGCCG
>PVJS01028831.1:0-25230 GCA_004027185.1 Glis glis
CGCAAAAAAAAAAAAAAAAGAAGAGGTTCCTAATAAAACCTCCTGATGACAGTCTTCCCCATTCCAATCTGCTACACCCTTTCAGCCATGCCCTTTCTGGGCCTGGAGGTGCTGCCAGCTGGCTGGGAAAGCAAAGAGGTGATGTGGAGGTGAGTCTTTCTCAGGGCAAGAACAGGGCTTCCCTCCAGGCAACTCACCCAGCTCTGGGCAGCCTCCTGCTGAGCTCCAAACAGCGTATAGCTGTTCAGTGCTGATTCACCCCTGACCAGTAGTGCATTCCTCCCCTCCGAGGCAAGATAAAAATTTCCAAATAGTATTTTTCCCCAGAGGATAGAACACATGAAGTAGGAAGAAACCAATCATTCCCAGACCTTCAGGATGACAGAACCTGACATCATCGATGCACAGAGAACAGCCATGATGAAGAATCCATGTCTTTTATTGTGACAAAGCACCCCCAGGTTTCTTGCAGGGACTCTATTAAATGTGTCAACATCCTTCATCAGTGTCCTGATCCAAACCTGAGAGGCTGGGAATCCTGATTTGCCATTAAACAGAAACCTGGCCTCTGGGACTGAAATCTCCTCTTCTGTTTCTGGATATTTGCTTCATTATTCTGTTTCCTTTCTCTTATATAAGCTGTGATTCCTGATACACTCTCATGATGGCCCTCTTTTAAATAACTAAATTGTTAATTAATTAATTAATTATCATCTATTTATGGCATAATTAATCCAAGGAACTACTTCAAAGAACCTCATTGACAATGATATGTGCCTAACTATGTGTTCCTCCCCGACCTAAGGCAACCGCTTATCTGTTATTGCCATGGGACTTTTTGTTTGTTTTATTTTATGTGTAGTTTGTTTATATTTAGTTGCTTCTACCAATAGTAAACAGTATGCTTCTGAGTCTTAATTTTTGTTCAATATTTTATTATGTACATAAAGTACATGTTATAGATGTTAAGCAATATATGTATTTACTATATTTAATAGCATGTAGTTATGCTTCATTTGTTTTTACTGCTATCGTGTGACAGTGCTACAATTTTCATATCCAATACTCTGTCAGAGGACATTGTTTTTCTGATTTTTTCTGACATGAACAATGCTGCTGGAGCACAGTTGTATGAGCTTCCTGATATGAACATGAAAGCAGTTTTCTTATATATACACCTGGCAGTGAAATTGTCAGGTTGCAGGATATATGAATGTGCAACTTTATAAAATAATGCTAAAGTTCCCGCCAGAAGGGCTGTACCAATTTGTACGTCCACCCAGGAAAGTAGAAGAAATCTAGTTAATGTACATATCCCCCCACATTCGGTCTCATCAGACTTCATTTCGGCCCTCAAATGAGAGCACATAGCCGTGGGAATTAATTGCTACAGAAATATTTAAAAGTAATCTGGAAATATCTATTAAAATTTTAAATGGACTTGTTCTTTAATCCAGGAGTATTACTTTTGAGCATCTGTTCTACTAAAAAAATTATTAAAGCAACTTTATAAGAGTGAATTTTAAGGACATTTATTACATTATGTTTATATTAGAAAAAGTTGAGCCAGGTGTGATGGCGCATGCTTGTAATCCCAGTACTTGGGAGGCTGAGACAGGAGAATCACAGGTTTGTGGCCAGCCTCAGCTACTTAGTGAGGTCCTCCGCAACTTAGTGAGACCCTGTTTCAAAATAAAGAATAAAAATAGGGCTGCGGGTGTAGCTTGGAGGTAAAATGCCCCTGGGTTCAATCCCCAGTACTGCAAAAAAAAAAAAAAGAAAAAGAAAAAATTGGAAACAATCTGAATGTTTGTGGATAGGTAAATGGATGAATAAATTATGGAAGATCCATACACAGATTAAAATGCAACCATGAAAAACAAAACCAAGTTAGGTATTGCACGATGACTTGGGAAATGCTCGCTCAGTGCTGTGAAAGAGAAAAGCAGGCTGTAGAGTAATATGTATGGTATGGTGACAGGTGAGCTTTTCTACAAAAGGGGAGTGAGTGCCATGGTTGCTTATATCTGTATGCACAAAAGGAAAGATGTGAAAAACACACCTCAGCTATTAATACTGATTTACTCAGAAGTGTGAGGCTGGAGGGAGGAGAGAGGTGCTGAGAAGGGGGCAGGGCTGAGACCCTAACTCAGGTCCCTGCTGCAGCCTCTTATAGGCCTTCAGTCAACTCCTGAGCAGGTCACCCCCTCTGTTCCCCATTGTTCAGAGTCTTCATAGTCCCACATAATAAAATCAAAAGTCCTTATCCTGCCTTTCAGTACCTGTCAAGATCTGGCCCTAGCATACCTGGTCTCCTGCTCACCTACGTGCCTAAGAAGTTTCAGCCAATTACACTAGAGTCTTCCCTAACATCCCTTGGCTTTTTTTTTTCTTTACTTCCTTGGAACCTCCACTTCGCCCCTCGTTCCCCTCATTACTGCATGAAAATCTTTTCTGTTCTTCAAGATCCAATCTTTTCTGTTCTTCAAGTGGAGCTGCCATAAAATCTCCCAGAAACAAGAGCTGAGTTCTGGGGCCTCGAAAAGAGGGAGCCAGGGCAGGTATAGTGTCTTGGCAAGTAAGTTCATCAACTTTCTCTCCAGGACACCACCTATAGAAAGCCCTCCTCTGACCAACTTTGGTCCTTGTCTGTGTTGAAACTCGAAATCCCAGGAGAGAGAATCTTAGTGCCTTACCATGTATAAGATAACATTCATCTTTTCCAGAAAGCAAAGGAATATGGCAAATGGAGATCAAAATATCATCCATGTCATGGAAAGTCTTTTACTAATTTGCTTTCAAATACAGAACCCCAGCAATGTAAACACATGCTGCCTGGTAGGGCTGGACCAGGGGGACCCCCAGTCCCTGTGAAACCAACTCTGGGCTTCCATCACGCAGTTCATCCTGAAATGAAATGAAAAGAACTGGGCGGGGCCTGACCAGCGTTTACTTCCCAATAGCCAGGTGAGGTCACTCCTCCCTCCCTTGGGAGAAGAAGCCAGAGGTTTCACCATTTTCCACGTGGAAAGACATATCACATCCCCTTGAAGACCTTGGTCAAAAATCAGGGTCCTGTCACCAGAGCCACACAGAGCAAGCAGGCCAGGTCCCTAAAGCAAGGGGTGGAGGTGGGGGTAGCAACTAGCAGAAAAGACAAGTTGTCCACTGCATCAGCCTTCCTCCCAGTCTTGCTCTGCTACACAAGCTGCTCTGCACCACCCCTTCCAGATCCCTCCTTGAAAGTGCAGGTGCCCTCTCAGCAGCCACCCTAGCAGCCCCACCCTCCCCACAGGCCTCTGCAAAGCACACTCACCACCATCGCTGCATGTCCTCATCACAGTGTGGTGGGGCTGGGAAGACAAGGATGCAAGAGCAGAGGCCTGGTAAAATACAGTGAGTGGCCTAAGGTGATGAAGGTGCGGAATCACAGTCCCCAGGGTCGTCTTCCTTCGGCATCGTCCTCCCTGTCCACAGCTCGAGGCACTGGCAGGAACTAGAACAGGTGTGTGTCTGTAGGTGGGAGTCTTGCCATTCAGTTTCTGTCCCCTTGAAGTGAGAGGCTAGGGCACTGGCCCCAAGTCCCTGACTCTGCATTCTCCTGGCCACCACCACACCCCCAGGCGGGTGCTCCAGCCCTACAGAGTCCTCGCCTAGCCCACACTGACAGACAGGGCCCTTCCTCAGGTTGGCACTTCAGTGAGAACATGGTGAGAGGAGCAGTCAGGCCCCTTTACGAGGACCTATGTTAGGGGAAAAGTCACAGATACAATCTCACCACCAGGTCCCTGAAACTGCCCCTATAGGTCTCTGAGCCTGAAGAGAATTTGCTGGTTGAGGAGCTGGAGTCTTGAAATAGTCAGGAACAGGTGGCCTAGGGCAGAGATTTTGTAACCTGAAAGATTTGAGCAGCAATTATAGCTGATTGGAGAAAACCAACCCAACGCTGAACTGGAAGCAGCAAAGAAGCATTGTGAGGATGGGGAGGAATTGGGTCAGACGATCCTGAAAGGCAGATCCAACCGAAGACGCTAGGGTTTCCTGATGTGAGGTCTCACTTGGTAGACAGTGAACAGGAGCAATTTGTTAAACTTGAGTCTCACTTTCCTCATCTGTCAATTCATATTTTCAATGTCAACCTCTACAGGACATTGAAACCCTATCACTGTTCCTACTGCAACCTATATCCACCTCTATCATGAAGGAACCTGAGCTAGGAGTCCCGCACAGTGCTGGGCACACACAGTCCCTTTTCCACTGCCTGTGCTCATGGGTACCTCTCTAAATTGCCATTCCCAAAGGATGAGAAGTTCTGAGACTTTTCAACAAAAGATGAGCTCTCTTTTGCTCAGAAGCAAATGGAAGAGATTTGCTTTTTCCACTGAGGGACTGGGAGGACCCCTTATGCTCCAGGTACCCTGCTTGGACCTGTGAACACAGAGTAAGCACCTGCCATGAAAAGTGAGGAGCAACAAAGAGATGGGGGCCAATCACAAATCCAGGGACTTCATCACAGAGAGCAGGACATCCACAGGGCTCCAAGAGGACAGCAAGGGGTGGAGCCTGCTATGAAAACCAGGGTTCTTTCATTCCAGTCCCACCCCTGCATGGCTCTAGTAGTCCCCTCCATTCTCTGGGCCTCAGTTTCCCCGTCTTGAGAATGACGGGGTGAGCAAAGACAATATTCGATTATCACAAGTATTACCATGTCCAGAGGTGCCACCTTTCAGTCTCCTGAGCTGGCTGGCTGTGGTGTCACAGTGCCAGCTCTAGTCACGATGCCAACAGTCCTGATAAAATAATTCTCTTTGGAAATGTTCCTGCAATAAGTAATTTCCATGCTCGTGTGAAGCACATTTGTGCTTCTGCTGCAGGAGGGACCATTTAGTGAATTGCTTCTTTTTCTAACCACTTGATGCCTTGGGAGAGTTCATTCATTTCTCAGAGGCAAGCAATTTACTCCTATAAGTTAACCACGAGCCTCGCCAGGCCTCTGAAGCTTTGGAAAAGTACCCAAACCTCTTCTCCGCCCCCAGCACACTGAACAACATCCTTCAAGGTCGTCTGGCTGATTGTTAGTTCCCTGCTGAGCGTTCACGAAACGCCTTCTGGGCACAGAACCCTGCATAAGGCACCTGGCAGAGATGGAAGACAGATGTGCCAATCCTCCAGTGACTCACAAATAAACCTGGAAGACAAGACAAGCCCCAGATCAGGGTCAGCCAACCTTCCTTGAGGCCCTGGGCCAGCCCTGTAATTCTCCATTGCTTCAGCTAAAAGACGAGGGCACTTGGTTATTCATCTCTTAAGATCTTTCTCTTCAGCCTTCTAAAAGCCTACACAAATGCAATGAGCAACTCCAGTGCAGGAAGGAAAAGGCCTGCCTGCCTGGCTCCCCCAGAGCCAGCTCCTGGCTGCACCCCAGCACCTGCCATGGGCACCTGACCCTCTGCACCTCTGCTCCCCATACCCGCAGCACCTCCCCTCTGCCATCCCCCAAACCCTCTTCCCTGAAGTTTTCCTGACTTCTGTGGCTGTTTCATTTGTTAAGATCTTAGAACTGTGTCTTTGGGGTCTCTTTATTTGCAGACTTCAAGAAATAGAGTAAGATCACAGTAGGACAGCCCTTTAAATGAGGAGGCTGAAGAGAGGAGATGTGACCTACCCAGGATGACTCAGGGAGCAAGAAGCAAAGAGACTAAGATGACTCAGGTCTGCTGCCCACCAGGCTGAGGCCCTTTCTAGCTCTCGTGTGTAACAGTTTTGTTCGTGTAGCCTCCCAGGTTTCCCCTGATAATGGAGTCTGCATTGCAAATGCTTCTGTAGCCTTCTCAGTGGCTCTCACGGGGGCTATGAGTCTACCCACACAGTCAGCCTTGAGAAGCCAGAAAACCCATTAGACTGTGAGCTCTTGACCTCTCCCAGCTAGAGGACCAAGATGGTCAAGCCTGCCCCTGTCCAAACTCTAGCTCCCAAGGGGCAGGATGAGATGGAGTGCCAGGACTGGGGCCCACACAGAGCCAGCCCACAGGACATGGTGGATCACCTGGGAAGGTCCAAACAGAAGATGGCATGCAAAAGTGTGAACAGGAGTCTAACCTCAGAGGTCAGGAGCAGCCCATATGCAGACACCCATCAACCTCAGGGAGTCTTGGGTTGTGTGGGAAGTTCAGATAAAGGCCAACTCTGACCAAGGACTCTCAAATTCAAATCCCTCCTCTAGCCCTTGACCTTTAGATTCATAGTCTAAACAACTGCTGGAATCTTCCATGGGCACCTCAAAACACCATGTCCAAATAGAACTCATCATCTTTTCTCCAAATCCTGTGGGCCTGCCTTAGAGAAGAGCACCTTGAGGTCATGCTGCCCTTACCCACATTCTATCAGAACTGCCTCTAAGAGTCTGTACCCTGAGCATCCTACCCCACTTTCCTGTGTGAATCTGCTACAGCTGATCCAAACTGGTCTCTCAATGTACAGACCTCCTGATTCTTCAGTGCACCCAGAGAAAAGTCCAGATGCCTGAACTTGTCCAGTAGGGTCCTTCATGATCTGGCTTTGACTGAACCCAGAAAAGCAGAAGGCCAGGTACTGAGCATCCTCCATGTCCCTCCCCACCCCTGCTGGTTTCAAGGACCACACTGATGTTGTGATTCCCTAAGTCTGGCCTCCGGCTCCTGGGTCTCGAGCTCAGGCCACTTGCCCCAGGGAAACTGAATGATCTGCACACCAGGCAGCCTTCAGGATCCACAGGAAGCAGAACACTGGCTCTCAAGTCATAAGAGTCATGACCAGGAGGAGAGAAGTTGGCTCAGGCCTGGCAGAGACCCTGCTGCTGCCCAGCTGAAGGGTAAAGGCTGGGCCAGCCTCTGCTTGACTAGCACAGCAACATGCTAGAAGAGGGTCACACCCTGAGTCCTGGAATAGGCTCAGCTTCTCTAGAAGGAAACCTCTCACCTTGACTGGGGAGGGGGATAGACCACTTAAAACCCATAAGCTCTCTTTGTCTCTCAGGCTATACAGTGTCTGGAATGTATCAGTCATTCTCATGACTTCTACTAAGCCATAGATATTTATTATACAACTGCTGCTTGAAATAGCCATTCTCTTCCACTGTCCATCTCTACATTCTGGCATTTTCCCATTACTCCTGAGAATATCTGAAAAATAGGAAAAACACACTTACTGGATTTATATTAAGAAACTTAACCTATGGGGAGAATACCCTCTGTAATGGACATTGTAAGTGTATACTTCTTTACCCATCAGAGTTCTGGGTTGCAAGCAACAGAATTGGACTCTGGAAACAGAAAGTGAGTTCATTTAAAGGGTATTGGAATTGCCCAGAAGGCTGGAGAAGCAAGCAGAAAAGGACTGGGGGTGGTGGGGGGAGAAGAAGATGGAGAAGGAGGAGGAGGAAAGGAGGAAGAGGAGGAGGATTATTGGCAGCATCGCGGCAGCAGCCAGAACTACACTAAAACCATGCTACAGAACTGCCCTGGAGAAGGCGCCACCGCCCTGCCACTGAACTCAAGCATGACAGCGGGCATCACCAATGTCACCAGCACAGGACATTGTACACAGCGTACCGATGCAACCTCTCAAGAAGCAATCCTTCCCAGGTCTTAATCCTGTAGCTCATTTGATGAGGATGCACCCACCCTGTTGAATAAGACATCCGAGAGCCGTGACCTGAAAGCCAGCCAGCCTTGAATTATTCCTCTCCCTCTCCCTGTTTCCCATACATCACATCCAATCTGAGACTGATCCAGCCAACTCTACTTTCCCAAATCTCCCAGATTCCTTAAGTCCATGTCCTCTTTTCCTCCCTGGCCTTTGGTTCAAGCTCTCATTGCCTCTCACCTAGAATCTCCTATCAGCATTTCTCTGCCCCCAAAGCCATATGCCTGAGACAGAGGTGGGACTTTGGCTTCTAGCTATGACAGACTCGCTTGTATCAGACCAACTCTCCTGCCAATAATAATTAGAGCACTGGATCAAATATATTCCATTTAAAAAATCCATTTGAAGTCATATGAGAGCTACCAAGACCAAAGATGTGAAGGGCCAAGATCCTGGAAATAAGGGCAATACAAAGAGGGAAGCCTGGCATTTGGCCACTTTCAAGGCATCTGCCCTTTCTTAAGCAGTGGTCTGGAATTTGGAACACAGAGGAGAGGATTCAACAGTCTCATGGGGCCAGACAGAAAAGTTAGAGTGCAGGGTCTATCAATCCCAAAGCACTCCTGGCCTAAGTGCTGGTAAGAGGAAGACAGCACCATCCAGAGCCTCCAGAATCTCTATACCAGCAAGGTCCTTTTTTCTGAAATGATGGGAATGTTCTACAATCGGCACAGAGAAATGCAGTAGGCACCGGCCATGTGTAATTATCAAGCACTCAGAATATAGCAAGTGGAATTGAGGAACTGAATTTTGAATTTTATGTTATTTTAATTTAAAAGCCACATGTGGCTAATAGTTACGCTACTGGACATTGCTGCTTTATACAGTGTCTAGCTCTCAGTTAAAAATTACTAGGAGCCGGGCATGGTGGCACACGCTTGTAATCCCAGTACTTTGGGAGGCGGAGACTGGAGGATCCGGGTTCGCGGCCAGCCTCAGTTCTCTCTCTCTCTCTCTCTCTCTCTCTTTCTCTCTCTTTCTCTTTAGTGAGGCCCTCCGCAACTTCGTGAGACCTGGTTTCAAAATAAAGTATAAAAAATAGGGCCGGGGGCATAGCGCGGAGGTAGAACGCCCCTGGGTTCAATCCCCGGTACCGCAAAAAAAAAAAAAAAATTACTAGGGAAATCAGGAGGCAAGGTCAAATGGCTAAAAACCCAGAAAGAAAAATAGATATAAATAGATACAAAGGAGATCCAGATATTGGAGTTGTCAGACATGATATTTAAATCAGAGAGGCCTTGACTTCCTATATATATTACAATTAAGTCCGGCTGAACATTATAGAAGTTCAGTATAATAATAATTTAAGCAATATAAGGGCTTATTTATTTTCACATGAAAGAAAATATGACACATGGGGTTGGTGGCTTCTCTTTCTTCTCTGTCATTTTCAGTTGTGGCTTTCATCCTCAAAGTGACTTTGTAGTCCAAAAAGGCTGCTGGAACTCCAACCATCATGTCCAAGTTGCTACCTAAAGAAGAGGAAATGCAAAATGGCAAAGAGGGCCTCTCCTCATTAACTCATCTCCCCTTAAGCAGCCTTCCTAGAAATTCTACACACCACTCCACTTACTCATATGGCTACCTCTTCTGAAGAATGCAGTTTTTCATTCCAGAAATTAATAGGTCCAGCAGACCTCTATAAGTAAGAAGGAAAGAGAGAATAAATAGTAGAGTAGATAACTAGCCATCTCTGTTACACTTTCCTATTTCAAACCCTCACCAACTCCCCATTGCTGGGCACATCAGGCCTTTTCAGTTTGGCACCTGCTTTCATTCCAGCTCTATCTCCTGCCCTAGCCCACAGATATTCTACACCATAACTACCCCTGGTGGCTGCTCACTTCTGAAATGCCTAGACACAAGCCTCTAGGCCCCTGCCCCCGCTCATTTGTTAGCCTGGAATGCCCTTTCTCTGACAAGTCTGGCTCATTTTAAAAGCGTAATTCAAAGGTCATCTCTTTCGTGCTACCTTTTCCAGCTCTCTTAGTCAGAGCCAAAGCCTCTCTCTGCTTCCCATAGCGCTTGCTGCACCTGTCTTACATTTGTATTGAATCATAATCACTGGTTTGGTTTTCTCATGCTATCTCCTTTTCTAAATTGCGAGCCTCTCCAAATCAGAAACACAACTTACTCTTTATTTACATTTCCCTACAGTTTACGAAGGCCTGGCACATGGTAGGTGCTCTGTCAAGGTTTATTGAATGTATAGTGAGAGAGTAAAAGATAAATTTAGTCAGTTAATAAATCTCAAACACATTCCCTCGCTAACGCATATAATTCTAGCTCTAGACAATACAGCCTTTACACGCAATGGATTTGATTTTGCAAATTCTTTTTGTTATGCCAGAATTTTTTTTGTATTGTGCATTGCACAAAATAACCATGCTGGGCTGAGAAGTTGCTCATATCCCTATTATTTGATATGATAATAAAATCAACTTCAGAGCAACATGGTTAGCAGTCACAAGGAATTAAATTCCGTTCAGCGATGTAAATCAAGCATCACCTCTGCTCAGCAGAATGAAAGACGCTATGTGAAATCCCCGCCAATCCTCCTTCCCACCTCAAACCAAGAAAAGTGTTCGCAGTCACTGCGTGCTGGGAGTGTGACCTCTGGCAAGATAGAACATGGAGCTCCAGGACAATTAAGGGGCAATTGGGTTACAGTCCATGCCACATGTGCTTCCTGTTTGCTATAAAATGCTACCTATTACTATGAATATTTAGAGAGAGAAGCAAATGATATCAGCAAGAGTAGTAAGAAAAGACTTTGGGAGGCAGAAAGACCTTTGAGCTGGTCTTGAAAGACAAGCCCAAATCTGGGCAGGAATGTGATTATCAAAGCATGAATTACAGAGCATGGGTGGGAGGAGGGACTTTAGGCACAGCATTGGATAGTGTCAGGCAGCGTAGCAAGGTCTTGCCCTGTTGGATTCTCTCTGGCTTCTCTAGTTTCCAGGAAGGAGAGCCTGTCCCTGGTGCATCTTTCACAGATGGCAATATTCTTTTCAATGCACATAGGGAGAATCTCAAGCCCGGCTCCTCGGCAGCCAACAATATTGAGCTAAAACAGTAGTGCTTTGTTTTTTATTGTATTCATTTGTACAGGTATCTCCTATTAATAGCAAGTGATTCTAGTTCCCATCATATAGCTTCACTTTTAAAAATCAATCAAGGATAAAGAAGGAGTCAATTTAAAAAAAAACAGTAAAAAATAATACATGCAGTATGTGGATATGGAAAAAAATGGTAACTGGTACTTAAGGGACTGACATTGGGGAAATCTGATGATGGAGGATGTAGAGAAGAGACTGTCCTGACCCTGGGGAAGACTGTGCTAGCAGAGGGCTTCCAGACAGCCAGGTGGGATCCAATGAGAATGGAGTCAGGGGAGAGGCTGGAGGCTCCCTGGGAGGCTGAAAAGTGGAGGACTCCACCCACTGGGCCTCTGGTCCTTCTTGTGGCAGAGGGGATCTGGTGGTTCTGGGTGCCTTCAGGCTGTTTCCTGAACCACATCCATGGCCTCTGAGGTCAGGTTGTGGAGGTGGAGGGCAGACACAAGAAGAGGCCCAGCTGGAGGAAAGAGACTGCAGAAGCAGAGGCAAAGACTGGAGCTGAGCACCTTTCACTACTGACGTCCAGAACTACTGCCCCGCAGGTCAGTGCCATTGTCCTTCCATGCCAGCATTCTATCCCCGAGAAGCCCATGAGGGACATGTTGCTGAGGGGCATGGGATCCTGTGGCACTGCCCTGGGGACCCCACAGGGCCTGCATGGATGGAGTGGGAGCCAGCCAGTACGTCAGCCACTTCCTCACCCAGAGGCCATGCCTTTCATCCTCCTCTCAACCACACTTCTAAGATCACATGACTCGGTTTCCCTTTTCTGTCTCTTGCTGTGAAGACAGGAAATCTAAAGCAGCCCCCCATATCCCACAGACTAGAGAAGCAATAAGGGTGGAGAGAAAAGGCAAGGATGATGTGTTCTGAATAAGTGATCAGCATGACATTTCTGGCCCGGCTTTTTCTAACTAGCGTGACCCACAATACCCAGTAAAGTGACATGAGGTGGAGCCCCACATCTCAGCATCCCATGCCATCAATCTTGTCCTGCTGGCAGCACTGGATGCGTTGAAAAACATTTCCAAAGGAAAAGGTCACAACCATTTGTTTCTACATGTGAATGAATTCGCAAAGACCTGGCTGTGGGTCCCAAGAGATGGCTGCTCCAAGCCTCCCAGAAGAAGAGCTCTAGGCTAAGCAAGACTTCCCAAGGCAAATCCCCCAGACATGAGTCCAGCTGTCAGGAGTTCAGTCTGATGAGCCACCTGCATCCAGTTCTGGAGCAAAGCAATTGCATAGGGGCTGGGGTTAGATTGTTGGGGTTTGAACCCTGGCCCTGTGTGACCCTGGGCTTATCACTTAACACTCTGAACCTTTCTCATAAGTAAATCAGGTTTAATGAATCAAAACAGACAATGAAATATCCATAAAAAATGAAATCCTGACATTTGCAACAATATTTATGGAACTGGAGGACATTATGTTAAGAGAAATAAGCCAGACACAGAAAGACAAATACCCCATGTTCTTATATGTGGAAAACAAAGAAGTTGACCACACAGAAGTAGAGAATGGAAAGTGGCTACCAGAGGCTGGGAAGAGGAGGGGGAGGTGGATAGGGAAGTGTTGGGTAACGAGTGCAAAAATACAACTAGAGACGAGGAGTTCTTGAGTTCTGTAGCACAGTAAGGTGACTATAGTTAACAATAGCATTGTGCATTTCCAAAATGTACAATAGAAGGGAGGATTTTGAATGTTCCCAGCACAAAGAAATGATAAATGTTTGAGCTGATGGATATGCTGATTACCCTGATTTGTATATGTGTGTCAAAATGTCACACTGTACCCCATAAGTATACAGAATTATATGTCCATTAAAAAATAGTAGGTGTTGTCCAATATGGTTCATGTGAAAATCAAACAAAATAATAAATGTAGAATGCTCAGTATGGTACCTGACACATAATAGGTGGTCAATAAAAATTGGTCACAATGACTATTGTAGATAAAATAGTCTTGAAACTCGATTGTTTCAGTTGGGTTTCACTGTATCACCGTGTCATTGGGAAACAAACCATTCCAAAAGCTGATTGTTTAAAACGCAGACTCGTTCTTACTTCCCATAGGCCTGAGGGCTGCCTGGGCTCGGCTGGGTGGCTCTTCTCTACGCGTCTCTCGTGATCACCGTCAAATGGCGGCTGAGGCTGGAGTCCCCTGAAGACTTCACAGGAAAGGAACACTTCTTAGCCCCACTCACACTTCTAAGCCTCTGCCAGGCTAGCCTGAACAGTCGGGGACAGCAGGCATCTCTCTGCGTAGCCTCTTTATGCGACCCGCTTAGGCTTCCTCATAGCATGGTGGTCTCAGAGCAGACAGCCTTCTCACAGGGTTGACAGTGGCTTTTCCCAGAGAGTGTTCTAAGAGATCAAGAATCTGTGAGGCACCTTATGATCTAGCTTCAAAAGCCACACAGCATCACCTCCTCAATCACTTGGTGACACAGGGTCAGCCCAGATTTCATGTGGAAGGCAGCTACGCAGGGTGTGAATATGGAAATGAGCTCCCTGGGGCCATCTTGGAATTGGAGCCACCGTACCAGCCATCAGCCTATGCTAATGCAGTATGAAGAGAGCTCTGGCTTTCAGATTTGGATGCTTGGGTTTAAGCCTTTGGGTAAGTCACTCTACCCACAAAGACCCCATTTTCTAATCTATAAAATGGGGATAAAGAACCATGCAGCCAGGTGCAGTGGCACACACCTGTAACCCAGCTACTTGGGAGTCTGAAGCAGAAGGATTGCAAGTTGGAGACCAGTCTGGGAAACTTAGCAAGACCCTGTCTCAAAATAAAAAGTAAAATGGGCTGGGGGTGCAGCTCAGTGGCAAAGCAGCCCTGTTCCTGAGCGCTGCATGTGTGCCAGCAAGTTTAGTTTAGCTTGACACCTGCCGGGTTCATTGCTGGCAATGGATAAATAATGTATTAGCCAGAAACAGAACTGTCAACTCATGCTGCTTTGCCAGGGTCCTTCTGAATGGAGGTTTTGCTAAATCTGGAGTGAGTTATTTAAAAAATTTTTTAAAAAAAGGTTAAGCTACCTGATCTAAGAAACTTCAGAAATGCTCTCATTTTCTTTTGACCTCTATTCTTTGGAACCTGCCAGGAACTTCACACATGCTCATTTGGGATTTAACATGAATTACCAAACAGCTGGAGAGAAATCAAGGTGACAAACCACTGACAACGGTTCTTAATGCCGCACTTAGGGCACCAGAGAAAACCACTTAACCTCTCCATGGCTAGCAGTGTCCCTTCTGTGCGGCTCCAGGTGGGAAGAGGACAAGGAAATCAAAGATGCTCTTCCCTTCCAGAGCCCTTGGGCGGCAGGTGGACCAAGGTGCCAGTCGTACCTGCACCCTCCTCGTTCCAGCTCTCTCACCAACCCCAGGGAAATGCTTTAGCATGACCAGAAAGCATCAAACAGACCCACTGCTCCTGAGGACCTGTGGGAATTCTCTTTTTCAGGAAGTGAGGAAAAGATGTACCAACGTATGCTGGTCTAAAGAGGAGGCGGCCGTGAGAACTTGAGACAGAACCTCTCTTTGGGAAGGTGTCTCTGGTGGTTTAGTGGGAAGAGCCCACGCAGGGATCTGCTCTGGCTCTGCATTCACCTGGGTAGAACTCTCTTCTGCAAATCCTCCTTTCCATGAGTTGAACTACCAGAATGTGCGGGGGAGTGCCACGTCTCATTCTCAGGCCTCTGCTCTGAGCTTGAGGTGCACACACATCCGTGGTCTACTGAACAGCCTCCTCTGGACATTCACGATCACCTCCCCTGATACATCCAGAGCTCATCGCCCACACTCCTACACATCCCAGGCCCTGGTTAGTAATGCCTGTGTACCCAGCCATCAAGACAGATACCCTGGGCCCCATCCTTCCCCCAACTCACACACCTAATCCGTCACCAGGCCTACTACTTCTCTCTCACAATTACTTTTGGATGCAGGTCTTGCCCCTTCCCACACTCCCCCACACTGCCAGGCCTTCTTCTCATCCATCCCCTACCCCAGCCAGCCAGGCTCCTCCTCCCCTGGACGAGGTTCAAATATGTTTTCTCTCATATGTGGAAGCTAGGGAGAAATTGGAAAACAAAAGGGCCTCCAGACAAAGGAGGAGAAACCTCAGTGGAGCAATGAAAAGGGTCTAGAGGAGGTGGGGAGGAGACTTGATGAAGGAAACACTCCAAATAATGCTATGTATATATATGAAATTATTAGTGCCAATCTCAATAACATGTATGGGGAAGGGGAGGGAGTGGGGTGGAAATTCACCAAGTGCTGTGTGCATGTATGTCCCTATAATTCTGAACCTCATTATGATGTATAATTACAATACACCAATAAAAGTATAATTTTTTTAAAAAAAAGGAGAGTGATTGCTAGCCTTGTTTCTTGAGGCACATCATTTCCCTACTCTGGGCTCTTTGTGCCTTCTGCAAAGTGAAGGAATTGGATAGAATAAATTTTCCAGAAACGTCTTCCTTACCTAAGAATCTGTGATTCTTCTGAGGAACTTTCTGCAGAGTAGATTAAAAAAACAAGCTGGGATCCTTATCTGACTACAGACCCGAGGCAGCCTCCTCATATCTGAAGGAGAAAATCACTAACTTCTCTCAGTGCAAACTACTGCCGTTGATCTCTGCAATCCCGTTGGCTCAGCAAAAGGCAGCAGTGTGGAGGAGAGTGTGTGCTGGGGATGAAAGGCTGGACAGACTCGCTTCAGGAGCAGTTGATCTTTCAAAGACAGGGACAGCGAGCAGCCAGAGGCCACTGTGTACATCAAAGGGACAGCTTGCTTGCTGGAGCCAGATGGCACTATCTATAACACACAGGTGAGGAAATAAGAACCCAGAGAGATGAGGTAGTTTCATAAGGTCACACAGCTAATAGTAGAGTCAAGATTATCTTCCACGTTCTCTGACCACATCCCTAGCTTTGCATCCATATTTGTAGCACAGGAAGATAGTTGCTCTGGGTCCTCAGCTCTCCTTGCTCTTTACAAGCCTTGTGGCCCCTCAGGCCACATTTCATGATAATTATCATTAATCACCATCATCTCAATGATAATTATACCTGTGTGTGCAGGTTGCCCAGGACTTTCACATACTGGATCCCCGAGGTAAACCGGGGCAGTGTGCGATGTCCTCCACTCCATGGGGCCAGCTGAGGCTCAGGAGGAAGGGCGGAAGACAGCGTATATGGAGTGCCTGCTATACTTCAGAGTGATGCTTGGGGATATCATTTCACTCTAACCACCATTACATCCCTAACTCAGTTCTCACCGTAACCCTATGAGATGACATTGGCATTACTGCATCCATTTTACAGATGAGGAAATTGAGCACATAGACTGCCCAGGGCCAGGTATGACCATGGAGAGAATGTGTTCTCCCGGAGAGCTGTTAAAAATTCTTTGCACTGTCCCACTCCTTGTCATTCCTGGAACCCTAACCTCCAATCGACTTCACCATACCTTCCTTTTAAGGAATGCCCCTAAGGGTCCCTTTCCAAAGTCCAATTCCTTATATCAATTCACAATTGAGAATAAATTAATCTTCACGAAGATCCAAGAGACCACCAGCTCCCTCCCAGCAGCTCTTCAAAGAGGAAGAGCTTTCATCCCAGTGAACCCCTGATTTTGAAATCAGAGGCCATGGGCTGTGCGACCTGGAGCTGAGTGACTCCTGGAGCTAAGTAAGGGCATCTTCCCCGCCTCTGCTCCCCACTCCTGCCCCAACCTTACTTTCTGTTCTAACATCCTCCTGGGCCTCCAAGCCATAGACCAGTGGTCAGACATCACCTCCCCCCCACACTCCATAGGTCCAGTCCTGCGCCAACTCTGGCTGAGTATACCTGCCAAACTCCTAGAAGCCACAGTACTCACTCTAGGACCATCGCCCCCTCCCCAGAGCTATCCCTCAACCTTCCCAACCCTATCCCATACTGTCTACTTCCTTGCAAATGCCTACCTACTCCACCTTCTTGTTTGATCCCAGACCCTCGCCCCCTCTATTCCCATCCCTCTGCCTGGCCATTCACCTCGCAATTAATTCAGTGTTGGCTTCCTTCATTAAACTGAAGCCTTCATAAGATCAGGGACCACATCCACCTTATTTACCATTATAGCCAGGGCCTGAAACGGTACCAGGCCCATAAAGAGGGCTCAATAGACATTTGTTGGATGCATGGATGGGTGAATGAATGAATGAATGAATGAATGAAACGAACTAGCAGTGTCATGGCACGGTATCTTAACAACTTGTCCTTTTTGGCCTCCTTCTTTTTTTGTGGTGGTGCTGGGGATTGAACCCAGGGGCATTCTACCTCTGAGCTACACTCCCAGCCCTATGTTTTATTCTTTATTTTGAAACTGGGTCTCACTAAGTTGCGGAGGGCCTCACTAAGTAGCTGAGGTTGGCCGCGAAACTGGATCCTCCAGTCTCAGCCTCCCAAGTACTGGGATTATAAGCGTGCCGCCACCATGCCCAGCAGCCTCCTTCTTTTTAAACCCCTAATGAACTTCCCCAGGCTCCTTAAGGACTAAAGCACAGTACTGGCTGTGGCTTGGCTTATTCTCTACCACGGGCCAGGTCTAGCTGACTGTCTCTTAATCAGGTTTTCTGTTTAACCCCTCTCTCTAAGGCCCGGCTGTCTATGCCCCCCCTTCTTGTGGGAAGAAACAGCCCCATCTGTGTCCCTCCCTTGCATACCCCTCCCAGCACTGCCCCTTCCTCAGCACTGAGCCTACCTCACACCCACATCTGTGTGGCCTGGTCTAGATCTCCCTCCTGAGGCCACACTGACTTTTATTTACCTCTTCTCCCCTGGATCTAACCTTCCTTGAGACAGGTGTGGGCTGTAATCTAATGATGAAGCACGTGGCTGACAACCTCAGTGGTCAGTACCCTTCATCCATGTCTCCCTAATGGGCTGCTTCCCCAGAATAGCAGGTAATAAAAATGCATCTTTATCCACCAATGATTTGTGTAATCTCAGTTCTCTGCTACAGAGTCCACCTCCAATTGATTAAAACCTTAGACACACACAAGAAGGTAATATTTATGCTCATGGGTGCCGAGATGGAAATCACTGTCCCAGGGCTTAACCTCTGGACCTGTATATCCGCCCATGGCTGCTGCGGGACAGTCAGGCCCCTGGTCACTGGCTCTCCTGAAGACCTGGCCCTGCAAACCCGAGTTTTGGGCTCAGGCCAGGATTCTGTGTTCTATTTTCTGACAAAGATATAGGTGAGGTCACAGGCAGCAGAGCTCTGCAATTCTTAAACAACATTAAAAAAATTCTACAATTCTTCTCCCAGGAAAAAAGAAACCATAAAAACACACACAGTTGCTTCTCAGAACAGCCCATAGTTATCTCAGTGAATTGGGAGTCGCCAGGGCCAACATCACCCAGCAGCATGCAGAAAGTGCTCTTGGCAAATACCACCTGAAGACATTCTCAGAGGGACTGACAGAAGCAGGCCACAGCAGCCATTTAGGCTTTGCATACTTTTAAATTGCTCTAATTTTTACAACAAGCATTTTTATAATTAAAATACATAATTATAATTTATAATTCAAAACAAGCAATCCTACTAATGTCTTATCTTTTAGGCATAGATTCAAAGAACTACAAGGTCCTGAGGAGCTATAAGGCCCTTGGAGGTCCTCCAGCTCAGTCTGCTCCTTGACAGAGGAGAAAATTGGGCTTGCAATAGGGAGGGACTTGCCCAAGGTCACACAGCTCAGTCTTATACTTCAGAAGCCTTGGAACCCATTCCCAGACACATTCATTTATGAAACTAAATGTTCAATGGCTAATCCAATTGGAACATGGGCCGCTATAGCAAATGTGGCCTAAAATTTCCCCAAGACAAAAATAAAGAGCGATTAGTATTGTGCTAAGAGCTGAGTTTGACTATTCTGGAGGTGTGTCTTTTAAAGCTCTAGAGTTGGGTGAGAAAATGCTGAGAGAACTCAACAGGGCAAAGGAAGACCCAGAGACAAAAAAGCAAATATAAGTCTGCCAATATTTTTATAATCATTTACCTGTTTATTGGAAGAGAGAGAAAGAAAGCAAGTAAAAGAAACAAGATTACATGGAAGGAAGGTGTGTGGAGAGTGACTGATGGGGAAGGTCAGGCAATTTTATGGCTCCAGGGAGAAAAACCCAAGTGGAAAGAAGATGGCACAATGGCAACCCCAGCAGGAAGTAACACTTCATCAAACAGTTATACATGGAAGAAGGAAGCATCCAGCCCCCTTTTATGAATGAAGAAAATATTCCCAGCTGTCCTCACACGCTTCCTTTTGCATCCCATTGGCTCAAGAGGAGTCACAATCCTGTCCCTCAACCAATCGCTGATGGCTTAAACTATCCACCGTGCGTGGGGGGTGCCCACAACACACATGGGCACCCAGTACCGGGATAAAACCGGGATACTGTTAGCAAGGAAGAAGAGCTATCTGATGGATGAGGTATGCAGTCCACCATAGCAGGAATTTCCGACTGACTAGATGACTTCCGAACCTGATTCTATTTCTGGGTTCTTTCAAGTTTGAGAATCTTAATTTTTCTAGGTATCCACTCCTTTCCTAAAAATCAGCATTTTTTTACTTACTTATGGTCCAGTTTTCCTTTCTGACTCTCTGTCTTTGTGACTGTGATTGGCCCTGTGACACATCAGACAGACCAACAGTGAACACAGTCCTGATGAGCAGGTGTAGGCTCACACAGAAAAGCAGGGGACTAACTGCAGTTTCACTGGCTCCCTCATCCAAAGGAGAGAAAGAAAGAAAGAGGAGGCTAGGGTCAAATGCTGAGCTGAGGACATGGTGGCTGCAGAGAACATACCATGTTCGGTTCTGCAGTAGACCAGGTCTTCCATGGCCTCAAGATAGACAGACGTATCAGGAGCTAAAATGGGGAATAGGGGAAATATACCTGATGGACTGGTCTCACCAGATTCTTTAGGACTCCTGAGATAACCTGAGATACCTGGCTATCCTAAACTAACCCAAGTCAGCAGCCCAAAGCCAAATCTGCCTTCCTGCCCAGGCCCTGGAGGCCAAGACATAGAAGAAGAGATGGCTGGGCCTTTGCTTTTCACTGTGTGACACACACAGCCTTGCCTCCCAGTAAGATCCACGCAGTGGGGATTCTCACAAAATAGGCAAGGGCAGGTGAGAATGGGCAGGGGCAGGTCAGTAAAAAATAACAGGCAAATGTTCACTGTGTGCTCCCAGAGGCTCTAGTCTGCCCCACCGAGCCACAGCCCTCTCCCTCTGCTCACCTGCTCCCAGCCCCACTTCTTGCACGCTCTCGCTGAGAATCATCCAGGCATTGCTGTAGTAATGAGCTTTTGCTGTGCAGCAAGCAGGGGAAGAGGGAGGCAGGTGCTCAGCGGGCCATGACTTCTCATCAGTGGAATGAAGAGGAATCATGGGGCATCTGAGCACACTGTACATGACAAAAGTTGGAGTCACAAGACCAGAGCTGCAAGCTGCTGCAGGGGAGGGAGGCAGGCCTGCCTTCAGATCCCAGGGCTCAGATCCTAGGTGCTGTGGATGGCATACTGCTGAGGGGTGTTGGGCTGGAGGCCATCCCCCCACGCACAGTCTCTGAAGCTTCAGTGTTACAGAGCCTTGCTGAGTGCAGAGTAGGTAACAGAGAGGACTTAGAGGAGGATCTGCACTCAGAGAAGTCACAGGAACCCTTCTGGGAAAATAAGACACACACACACACACACACACACACACACACACACACAAACAATGACCAGAGACAAACTGGCTGCATGGGTTCCATGAAGTCCTGATAATGTCTGTCACCCTGCGTCATTGTTGACTCCCTGTACTTAATATAAGATTTAGTCCCTACTGATGTCTTACTGCAAGCCCAGTGCCATGCTGTTTTCTACGTGTGTAATTTCATTTAATCTTACTATATGAGTCATGTTCTCTAGTACAGCATCATTGGTAGAGAAATCAGCCAAGTCTGGAGCTGGGAAGGCCTGGGGAACGTCAGGAAATGCTTGCTCTCAGTGGCTGGAGCAAAGAGTTGCAGAAGGTGAGTGGCAGGAGGTGGAGGTGGGAAAGGTAGGCTGACACCAGACCATGGGCACTTTCAAAGCAAAGTAAATTGTCTGCACTCTGTTCTGTAGGAAAGGAGCTTCAGTGATGATTATCCTCGGAGGGACCCATGTGGGAAGTGAGTAGGTCTCTTTGAGCAACCCTTGAGTCATAGTATATTGGTGAATGTCTACACATAAATCCAATCTTTATTTCTGAGGCTTCCAAATGAGGCTTGGCCAACATTCTGGGATAAGTAACCCCAAGTTCACTAGTGGACTCAAGTGGGCTGGTGACAGGGCAGAGGTCAGGAAGGCTTCTGAGGAGCAAGGATGCCTCTGAGTTATATCAGTTCCCTTAACCTTCTCCACCCTCCTCGTGCTCAGCCAGGACCTAACCCACCCCGAGTGCCCATCAGGAACCATCAGGACAGCAGCAGAGCAGCTTGGTCTCCGTCTCCAGCAACTCAGCCCCCTCCAGAGCCAGTGGAGAACCTACACAGCATTCTGAAAATGATGCTGGAGGAGGGAGGAGCATGCCAAATAGTTAACAGATTCTTCACCTCAAGAGTTTGTAGATGAATTCAAACAGAAAAATTTAATTTTGTCATTTAAAAAGGATCTTTGGTGAAGAGGATCCCCTAGGGTTGTCTCTTTCCCTTGGAATAAATTAGTCGAATGATTCAAACGCCTAAGAGGCAGAAGGACAAGGGAACCTGCCTGGCAGTGTGATGTCATGTGAGAACTTAAGCTCCCATGAGGAGGACATTGCTCCAAGGTGTAAACCTTTCCTCTTTAGTTGGGGTTCAGAGGAGAAAGAGCTGCTGCAACTCTCACGTTCAGCCAAATGGCTACTGGGAGTGTGGTCAGAAGTGTGGCTCACTGGTGCCTTATGGTTCTGGACCACGGATCTGGAGAAAAGTTCTGTGAGGAAGAGAGATCTGCCAGATGAAGAGAAGAGCTGTGGAAGCAACTCTGAAACCACAATCCTAGAGGGGATTTAAAATGCAGTCCCCCAAGACCAGAAATCACAAGGGATTCTGGCCAATGCACAGAGGAATATTTTATTCCCCAAAGCAAACCAAGGCTACATTCCAACCATTCCAGTTGCTGCCCCTGGCTACAGAAAGAAAAGCGACTTCAAAGGGCATCCCAGGGAGAAGAATTTCATTCATTCCACTGACACCTCCAGAGCACTTCAGCACCAGGCTGGGCACAGCCAAGCCATGGTGGTAAGAAAGGCTCCCGCCCTCCATGACCTCCAAAGCCAGTGGGGAGACAGCAGGAAAGCAGGATCTCTCCAGGAGCCTCAGGGCCCAGAGGAGGGGGCAGAGAGGCTGCCTGAGAAGGAAGCCTTAGAGCAGGGCCAGGTGAGCACAGAGCGGGAAGGGTGGGGAGGATGATTCAGGCCAGGCAACCATGTGAGCCTAGTGGACCAAGATGGCACACCACATAAAATGCAGTGGAGGGGAACCTGGAAATGGGCTTTGGAGCCAGACTGAATCTCAAATCATTTGTTTAAATAAGTCAACCAGGAAGGCCTCCAGGTCCTGCCTGAAGCCACCATCTACTCCGAGGGAAGAAGCTTAGAATAGGAGTCAAGGTACCCAAGAACTAGCCGCTGACTTCCCAGGGCACACCGTCCTCTCCCTCCAGTGAGCTCTGGCAGTGTACAGAGAGAGAAATTTATTTTAAAGAACTGGCTCTTGCCATTGTGGAGCCTGGCTAGTCTGAAACCTGCAAGACAGGATAGCAGGCTGGACACCTAGGAGCGAGGATGCTGCAGCTCAACTCCTTGCTCAGGGGACCTCAGACTTTTCTCTTAAAGCTTCGTCTGATTGGATGAGATCCATCCACACTATAGAGGGTGATTTGCTTTATTCAAAGTCTGCTGATTTAAATATTACATCTAAAAGTGACATACACAGCAACATCTAGATCAATGTGTGACCAAATAACTGAGTGCCACAGCCTAGCCACATTGACACATAAAGTTAGCCATCGTGCCATCCTTCATGCTCAGCTCAAACTCAGATTCTTCCTCCAATTCATCCAAATGCAAATGATCGCTTTCTCTTCTAAATTCCCATAGTCCGACATCCAGCCACACTTCTCTCAGGGCATTTGCTTCCCCACAGTACAGTGATTTATATCTTTGTGTTTGTTTTTCCACAAGACTGTGGGTGCTAGAGTCAGTGAAATTTTTATTGCACCACTTAATAAATAGTTACATGACACTGGGCAGGTTCCTTAACCTCACAAAGTCTTGGCTTGTATAAAACATGGAAATGTGAGGCCTTAAAGGTTTACATGAGACAATGCATGCAAATTACTTAGCACAGCACCTGGTATATACTAAGCATTCTATTCACTTATTCAACAAATATTCACTGAACACCTATTGCATGCCAATTTCTGGGGATACAGAAGTGAAAGAGACAGATTGAGCCACTGCTCTAATGGTGCTATATTCATAAAAACCCATGTAAGCCGGGCGTGTTGGCTTATGCTTATAATCCCAGGACTTGGGATGCTGAGACAGGAGAATTGCAGGTTCGAGGACAACCTCAATAATGTAGCGAGACTCTCAGCAATCTAGTGAGACCCTGTTTCAAACTAAAAAAACAAAAAATAGGACTGGGAGTATGACTCAGAGGTAGAACTCCCCTGGGTTCAATCCCCAGTATCACAAATAAATAAGTAAATAAATACTCATGTAAAAAGTGAATAAAAACCTAACATAAAATGATAACAAGTACTATGAAGAAAATAAGCTAGGATAGAGATTGGAGTGGGGAGGAGGAGAGGTCTAATTTAACAAAGGCCTGAATGAAGAGAGAAGGAGCTGGCCATGCAAAATGCAATGGTTTGGATTTAGAATGCCCCCTAGCCCTCACAGAAACAAGGTAGCAATGTTAGAAGCAGGGCTTGGTTGCTAAGGAGGAATCCTCCCTGGGGGTGTGGCCTTGGGGATTATATAAGGTCCTCTCCTCCTCCTGCCCTCTCTTTCTCTCTGCTTCTGGCCTCCATGATGTGAGAACCAGAGTCCTTGCCCTCTCCCTCTCTCTGCTTCCTGCTGCCATGCCCTGAGATCCAAGATCCGGGCCTCACATGGACTCAACCCAGAGTCTCCAAGAAACTGTGACAAATAAATCTTCCTTCCTCTAAGTTGTGTGGTCAGATATGTTGGACAGTCTCAGATGTGCAATGTCTGTGTCTCCCACCTCCACCAGGAGAGGAAGGGCAGCTCCAAGTCACCACTGGCTCCCCCAAAGGGAGGGGGCAGCTCTGATCCTGTGCCTGGGCCAGCTGAGAAAAATGGTGGGAAGGTCTTCCTATCTGGGCTGGGGCATGGATAATTCTCCCCTGGAGCACCTAAAAACAAACACTCACCACTGAGAGGATAAACCACCTTTTTTTTTTTTTTTTTTTTTTTTGCAGTACTGGGGATTGAACCCAGGGGCGTTCTACCTCCGCGCTACACCCCCGGCCCTATTTTTTATACTTTATTGAAACGGGGTCTCACGGAGTTGCGGAGGGCCTCACTAAGTAGAGAGAGACAGACAGACAGACAGACAGACAGAGAGAGCTGAGGCTGGCCGCAAACCCGGATCCTCCAGTCTCCACTTCCCAAAGTACTGAGATTACAAGCGTGCGCCACCACGCCCGGCCTAAACAACCCTTTTGATGAGAAATTTATATTCCCCCTACCAATCTCTCCCCTTCCATCAGAACCCTGTTGCCTACATTTAGGATAGGACTTTCTGTTTCATCTGCTGTTACATAAACCAATTATCTCATTGACACACCCAAAGTCACATGATCTTGGGTGTGTCATGATCCGGTCAAGTTGACAAATTAGATTAACTATCACACCATGTATTGATCCTCATTTTAATTTCCTGTGCCTTTGGGGTTTTGTTGAGGAAGTCTTTACCTGTGCCTATGTTGGAGTAGCTACAAGGTCTCTGGTCTGATTTCTAGGTCTTTGATCCATCTAGAATTGACTCTTGTACAAGGTGAGAAGGTGGGGTTTATTCCTATTTTTCTGCATATGGTTAGCCAGTTTTGCCAGCACCATTTGTTGAAGAGGCTATCTTTTATCCAGTGGATGTTTTTAGCCTCTTTGTCAAAAATCAATTGACTATAGGTGTATGGATTTGTTTCAGAGTCTTCTATTCTGCTCCATTGGTCTATGTGTCTGCTTTTGTGCCAATACCATGCTGTTTTTATTACTATGGCTTTGTAGTATAGTTTGAAGTCAGGTATTGTGATGCCTCCTGCATGGTTCTTGTTGCTGAGAACTACGTTGGCTATTCTGGGTATTTTGTTGTTCCAAATGAATTTAAGGACA
>PVJS01028832.1:0-25230 GCA_004027185.1 Glis glis
TAGTTTTGATTTGCATCTCCCTGATTACTAATGATGTTGAACATTTTTTCATATATTTATTGGACATTTGTATTTCTTTTTTTTTTTTGCGGTACAGGAATTGAACCCAGGGGCGTTCTACTTCCGCGCTACACCCCCGGCCCTATTTTTTTTTACTTTATTTTGAAACTGGGTCTCACAAGGTTGCAGAGGGTCTCACTAAGTAGAGAGAGAGAGAGAGAGAGAGAGAGAGAGAGAGAGAGACAGGGAGAGAGAGAGAGAGAGAGAGAGAGAGAGAGAGAGAGAACTGAGGCTGGCCGCGAACCCGGATCTTCTGGTCTCTGCCTCCCAAAGAACTGGGATTACAAGCGTGAGCCACCATGCCTGGCCTTAGACATTTGTATTTCTTCATTTGTGAAGTGTCTATTTAGTTCGATTGCCCATTTCTTAATTTTTTTTTAGTGTTAAGTCTTTTAAGTTCTTTAGATATTAGTCCTCTATCAGAGGAGTAGCTGGCAAAGATCTTTTCCCATTCTGTAGGCTTTCTCTTTAGTCTCTTGATGATTTCCTTTGATGAGCAGAAACTTTTTAATTTAATGCCATTCCACTTATTAATTCTTGTTTTACATTCCTGAGCTTTAGGGGTCTTATTGAGGAAGTTTCTACCTATGCCTATCAACCCAAATTACTGAAAAAAGAAATGAAAAAGAAGATATAATGACAGACAGTGGAGAAATCCAGAGGTTCATGAGAAACTATTTTGAAAATTTATACTCCAGTAAACTGGAAAACATAGAAGAAATCCATAGATTTCTAGAAACATACAATCTACCTAAATTGAATCAAGAGGATATAGAAAACCTAAACCAACCAATAGCAAGCAAAGAGATAGAAATGGCAATAAGAAGCCTTCCATCAAGGAAAGTCCAGGTCTAGATGAATTCCCAGCTGAATTCTACAAAAACTTTATAGAAGAAATATCTCAATACTTCACAAATTATTCCATGAAATAGATATGGAAACCTTCTAAACTCCTTCTATGAGGCCAGTAGCACCTTAATACCAAAACAGAATAAAGATCCCTCAAGAAAAGAAAATTATAGACCAATATCCTTGATGAACATAGATGCAAAAATTGAGAGCGAAACACTAGTGATATGCATTCAAAACAATACTAAGAAAATTGTATACCATGACCAAGTTGGTTTCATTCCAGAGATTTGAGACTGATTCAACATATGCAAATCAATACATATCTTCTGACACTTTTGCAGATGACTTGATCTATACTTAGAAGTCCCCAAAAACTCAACCAAAAGACTTGTAGAGCTGATTAACAAATTCAGCAAAGTAGCGGGACACAAAATGAATCCAAACAAATCAGAAGCTTTTCTATATGCCAACATGAATCCACTGAAAAAAAAAATCCAGAAAACAATTCCATTCACAATAACATCAAAATACCTTGAAATAAATCTAAGGAATTCAAAGAGCTCTACAATCAAAATTATGAAACACTAAGAAAGAAATTGAAGAAGCTCTTGGCAAATGGAAAGATCTCCCTTGCCCTTCAATAGGCAGAATAAATATTATCAAAATGGCCATTCCACCAAAAGTGAGCTGCAGAATCAATGCAATCCCTATCAAAATACTAATGTCATTCTTCTCAGACCTAGCAAAATAAATCCTAAATTTCATATGGAAAAACAAAAGACCCAGAATAGTCAAAGCAATTCTCAACAATATGAACCATGTAGGAGGCATCATAATTCCTGACTTCAAATTATATTGCAGAGCTATAGTAATACAAACAGCATGGTATTGGCACAAAAACAGACACATAGACCAATGGAACAGAATAGAAGATACAGAAACAAAAGCATACACTTATAGCCAATTGATTTTTGACAAAGGTGCCAAAAACATACATTGAAAAACAGGCTGCCTTTCCAAAAAAATGTGTTGGGAAAACTAATTATCCATTTGTAGAAAAATTGAATTAAATTCCTACTTTTCATTCTGCACAAGTGTCAACTCAAGATGGATCAAAGACCTAGAAGTTAGATGAGAGACTTTGAAATTACTAGAGGAGGGCATATGTCCAACAATAGGCTTTATTCTATTTGCTGTTTTTCAGAAAAATTTTTGAAGCTAAATAAATGTTTCAAGTCCACATCGATTATCTGATTTTTCTGATTACTGCATGTTTTCTGTATTAGAAAGTGAGAATATTATATGCAATAACACATGTATTAAATGTATTAGAAATGGATTTTTATCTTTTCTCTTTTTCCCTGGGTTCCTAGGAAAATTAATACCCTTACCCTAACTATTCACTACTACCTCTATCCTGGCCTAATATTCTTTCTTTAAATAAAATGATGATGGTAGTGTAATAAATGATGAAAAGGATATGTACTTATAATAACTTTTTTAAAGAACTTTCTTTAATAGTTTGAGAGCAAGCTCTTTCACAGTGTTGTAAAGGCAGTCTTTATTCAGTGGGAATTCTTCCTCTTAAAATTTTCAATCATTCATTGATTGATTATAAGTCAAAAAGTCAGATATGTTTTTAAAGGCCTCATTTAAAATGTTTCCATGAAAATTGAAGAGATATTGATGTGAAGACAAGCAGAAAAGTCTCTGTAGTGAGAACATCTCATCTAGAATTCTGGTTGAACCACTTATTAGCTAAATGGCCTATAAGGAACTATTTAATCTCTTAAGGTTCGTTCTCTGGTCTGTGAAATGGGGCTGATAATAATCACTATCTTGGAGAGTTTTTGCACACAAAAAGTGAAAGCTGAGGCAAAAGTACTTTTTTCACTGTTACTTATGATGATTGTGCTTTATTTATTTATTTATTTATTTTTGCGGTACCGGGGAATGAACGCAGGGGAGTTCTACCTCCGTGCTATGCCCCCGGCCCTATTTTTTATACTTTATTTTGAAACCGGGTCTCACGAAGTTGCGGAGGGCCTCACTAAGAGGAGAGAGAGAGAAAGAGAGAGAGAGAGAGACAGACAGACAACGAGAGAGCTGAGGCTGGCCGCGAACCCGGATCCTCCGGTCTCCACCTCCCAAAATACTGGGATTACAAGCGTGCACCACCACACCCGGCATGATTGTGCTTTAATGAGTCCCTTCAGAAATTTAATATTTTACTCAATAGATCTTTTAATTATATTTTGCTTTTATAAAGCAACTTGTATAATGTGAAAACAGAGAACTTATTAATCAGTAACCAACATGAGTATACTTCACTAGTGATTTTTTTACATTTTTTCAGATGAGGATAATTTGTGTATGTGGGGGGGGTGTAGAGGGTGGCAATGGGCCAAGACAAAACACTTCCCAAAGCTTACCCCCGATTATAAACCTTGATTTGGTATTCTGTCATTTGGTTTTGGTTTGGGTACTTGTACTTACACATTTTCAGTGGAATGTGAGTGAGATTACTTAAGTAATGGCTAAGCTGTTCAGGCTCTGATGTGATTTCCTTCTAGAGCAATTCAGCTCCTGTTAGAGGTGATTGTGTTTTGTAGTGGGCATCTGGAAAGCTCCAAAGGAGCTTCATGCTCTAATTTGCACCCATTTCACGTACTATATGGTTTTAACTGACTTACTTTAGAAGGATCCCAGGAGTTGCTAGGAAACCTTTCTGGCTTCTCTTTACTTTTCATATAGCATTAGTGTTTCAAATGATAAGGTGAACCTGTAGGTACAGAAGGATATGAGCAGAATCAAGGCATCAGGCTATGGCGTAGATAACGACCTCTCTGTGTTCCCTGTTCCTTCAGATACCTTAGGACTAAGCAAGTAGGGAGAAGAACATCACATGTTTTCTTTAATACAAAAGGTTTAGCAAATATAAACATTTGAAGGTTTCAAGAAAATTGTACACATATACATATGTGTGTATATATATGTATGTGTGTGTGTGTATATATATATATATATACGTGTATATATGTATATATGCATTTATATAGTTCTTTTCTGCTTTTATTCTTTAAGATTATGGTTTTCTCTTAGATGACTCCAGCCCCACTATAAGGCAAATGACTTCCAACATAAAGATGCCTGAGAAGGTCTAATTTTTAAACAAATCTTGTTGAAAACATTCATCCTTCATATTCGGTGTGTATAGAGTCTATATTCTTTGATGTACAATTATTTTCCTATTGCACAGGTTCCTGTTTCTTAAAAAAAATAGATCATTTCAAAATAACAGAATGAGCAGTTCTAGTTCATCAAAACCAAACTAAGCTACAGATCAATCTAATTTTGTTACTTTTTAACATTCTCATTTTTTTTGAAGAGGACACCTCAAGTCATTAAATTTAGCAAAAAGAAGCTTTTCAATAAAATTCACTTAAATATATACTGATAGAGGAGATGATTGCTGTTATATCATTTCTGTTCTTCATTAAAGGAAACAATAAGCTTTTTTGTTATAGTTTTCACTTTCAGAGAAGCAATACTATTCCACCCGGTGCCAGATAGGAATGTTTTTGTACATATTCTAGATAGAAAAACTAGTTCAATCATGACTATTTTTTAGAATAGCATTTTATAACATAATGTTTTTCTTAAACTACTGTATTGGTTCTTTTCAATTGCTTCACATGGCATTTTTAAAGGTTAACTGAATAGGGCCTCTTGAATCTATTCCAGATTCAAGTCTCTTATTATTTTCTCATGGATGTTTCAAAGTCTTTGTAATGCTGTCGAAGCTGCTCATCTGTGATTACACTGCACTGAACTGTGTATGTGTCAACTCATTATCACAAACAGTTAATATAGCAACTCTGAAACACATTGCATTACATGATTCTGAGCTTAAAGAAAATATTTATCAGGGTTTAAATATGCTGGTACAGATACTACTGTACTGTACTGCTGTCTTCTTATTTAGGAAACATTTTCATTCAAAGATGGATTGCATTTTCCAATGGCTTGATCAATGTTCTAAGTTCCTTCTAAGACACGTTTTAGTTATTTTATTACATCAGGAACAATGAAGTACACAGATAATGAAGACATTATTTAGAAGTCAGCATCAATTAAGAAGCAAAATATTCTATTCCTCTTCACCCAAAGATGGAAAAGAAAACAGGTTAATTGTTCAAGTAATTATAGTGCTTATTTTACCTTATTATTTTCCAGTTTTTTACCTGCTTTTTTACCATATTTTAAGAATATGTGAAGAAATCTAGAAAAATAATTGCAATTATTCTCAATTACTTAAGAAATTATTTCAACCTACTAGGATATTAATACTTTCAAAATTTATTGCAAGCTGGGTGTGGTGGCTCACACCTGTAATCCCAGTGCTTGGGAGGCTGAGACAGGAGGATTGCAGGTTCAAGGCCAGCCTCAGCAATATAGTGAGGCTCTCAGCAACCTTGAGAGACCCTTTCAAAACAAAAAATAAGAAGGACTGGGGGTGTAGCTTGGAGGTAAAACACCCCAGGTTCAATCCCTAGTACCACCAAAAAATAAAAATAAAAGTTATTGCAAATAATAATATATAATATATTACATCTTTAAAATTGTGTCCCAACCATGACCCAAAATCATTATTTGGTTAACCATTCAGCTAACTGGCTAAAATAAAGACACACAGACTCCATTAGAGTGTTGATCTCTTTCTTAAAGATGTGGAAATTCTATTAAAATTAGAGTTTCATAATATGATCCCATAAAACACTCAGGTTATTTGGAATAATCTGAAAGTTAAAGTTACATCTGGAAGTTTAAGTTAAAGTTGAAAATTTAAATAAAAAATCCTTTTTATGTGAACTCTAAAATGATATGGCTAAGCCCGGCGTGGTGGTGCACACTTGTAATTCCAGCACTTGGGAGGCTGAGACAGGAGGATCGCTGGTTCGTGGCCAGCCTCAGCTACTTAGTGAGGCCCTGTTTCAAAATAAAGAATAAAAAAATAGGGCTAGGGGTGTATCTCAGAGGTAGAAGCCCCTGGGTTCAATCCCCACCACAAAAATATAACTAAATAAATAAATTAATTAAATGATATGGCTATTTTTTGCATTAGTAAATAGGAAAAGAAACAATATACAGTTGATTAAGCCTTTGTCAAAACCAGCGTGTTGGCCTTTGGCAAGTTCTTTAGCTTCTCTGAGCTTCATGTTCTTTAGCAACTAAGGAACAGTAATATCTATAAATATTTTATAGAGGCATTATGAACATTAAACATTTTTAAATCATTGAAATATAGCCTGGCATGTTGGAAGACTTAGATAAGTGTCTGTTAAATAACATAAAGTGTTAAATAAATGCCTATGCCAAGGTCTTGGATAAAAAGAATGGGATGGAAGGAGTTGCTCTAGTTTAATGAGAAAGTATGATAACTTGATTTAATATGTTTGTAGTGCAGATGGAAATATATAATCATATTGAAAGAAAGCCTTTGGCTCTAAATGATGAATATCATGTTCATAGTTGGCATAATTCAAAGGATGATGGAAACATTCAGATACAAATTATTAGAAGTACAATTGGCTTGGAGATGAATATCCTATAATCTGATTTGGGGGGAGTGGGGTACTGTGGATTGAACCCAGGGACATTCTAACTCTGAGCTATGCCCAGAGCCCTTTTTATTTTTATTTTGAGACAGGGTCTCGCTAAATTGCTGGGGATCTTGCTAAATTTCTAAGGCTGGCCTCCAACCTGTGATCCTCCTATCTCAGCCTCTCAAGTACTATTCTTCAGGTCCATCCATTTTCCTGCAAATGACCTAATTTTGTTCTTTATTTCTGAGTAGAATTCTATTGTGTGTATATCCCATAATTCTGTAATCCTTTCATCTATTTACGGACACCTAGTTGGTTCCATAATTTAAGTATTAAGAATTGTGCTGCTATAAGCATGGATATTCATATATTACTATGATGTTCTGATTTCAGTCCCTTTACAAAGGTACCCAGGAATGGAATAGATGGATCATATGGTGAGCTCATTCACAATTTTTGGAGGAATCTCCACACCGATCTCCATAGCAGCTGTACCAATTTGCAATCCCACCAACAGTGTAGAAGTGATTCTATTTCCCCACACCCTCACCAGCATTTATTGTTGTTTGACTTCTTGATGATTGCCATTCTGATTGGGGTTAGAGGGACTCTCAGAGTGGGTTTGATTTGCATCTCCCTGATTGCTAATGATGTTGAACATTTTTTCATGTACTTATTAGCCATTTGTTTTTGTTTTTATTTTTGTTCTTTTTTTTACACAAGGGATGGAACAGGGGCATTCTACCTCTGAGCTACACCCCCAGACCCATTTTATTTTTATTTGGAAACAGGGTCTTGGGAAGTTGCTGAGAGCCTCCCTCAGTTGCTGAGGCTGTCTTTGAACCTGTGATCCTCTGTCTCAGCCTCCCAAGTACTGGGATTACAAGTGTGCACCACCACGCGTGTATGTTTATTGACCATTTGTATTTCTTCATTTGTGAAGTGTATATTTAGTTCAATAGCCCACTTCTTGATTTTTTTTAGTTTTAAGTCTTTTAAGTTCTTTGTATATTCTAGATATTAGTCCTCTGTCAGAGGAATAGCTGGTAAAGATTTTTTCCCATTCTGTAGGCTCTCTCTTTAGACTCTTGATGGTTTCTTTTGATAAGCAAAAGCTTTTTAGTTAATACCATTCCATTTATTAATTCTTGTTTTAATTTCCTGAGCTATGAGAGTCTTGTTGAGGAGTTTTCTACCTGTTCCTATATGTTGGTGTGTTGAACCTATGCCCTCCTCTAGTAATTTCAAAGTCTCTGGTCTAATTTCCAGGTATTTGATCCATCTCGAGTTGACTCCTGTGCAGGGTGAGAGGTAGGGTTTACTTTCAGTTTTCTGCAAATGGATAACCAGTTTTCTCAACACCATTGGTTGAAAGGCTGTCTTTTCTCCAACATATGTGTTTGACACCTTTGTTGAAAACCAATTGGGTATAAATGTGTGGATTTGTTTCTGTATCTTCTACTGTGTTGAATAGAAATGGTGAAAGTTGCACCCTTGACTTCTTCCTCATGTTAGAGGAAAAGCTTCCAGCATTTCACAGATGTTGCCAGTAGATTTCTTACGTATTATCTTTGAAATATCATTGAAGCCAAGAAAAGTTATACTGTAAACAATTGAATGTACAGCTGTAGGGCTAAAAAACAGTATGTGCTGAAGTCCTATATGTGGGGTTCACCTTTATATTTGGGCATCATTGTAGATATCAGCAGGAAGAGATTAAGGAAAAAGCAAGAGAGGAAAGAGGGCATAGAATCAACTGAGGAAAAATTGCACCATGTAATGTCTACATACTGTAGGATAATCATTCAAAGGAGAAGAAGAGATTGCCACAGCGTAGAAAGAAGACTGAGTGACTGCTGGATTTAGAAGCCAAATGAAGACAGTATTTTGAGAAGAAGCTCAATAACATTTAATGATGCTGCAAGGTCAAACATGATAAAGAACTAAAAATGTCATTCAAATTTAATGATATAGGAATAATTGGAAACATAAGAGTCATAATTCTTTTCAAGTGGTTAAGGTGTTAGCCAACATTAAATTTGATGGTGGAGAAAGTAGGAATAAAGAAAATCCAGCCAAAAATCAAGACAAAAAAAATCAAATATAGAACATTTGTTTATGTGTTTGGCTATTGATCCAAATACTGAAGCTGTAATTGATGTTAATTCCCAGGGGGAACATTATATATTGAAGTAAGCAATATCTGGAATCTAACTTTTAAAAAAATTCCACATTCCTTATATTTAATTGGTCCATTTGATAGACAAACTGATAAATAATTACACTGTGCTTTTCCATTCTTAAAAATGAATTAATGAACTAAATTTAATTAGCCATATGTAAAATTGTTTCCTTTTTTCATATTTCTTCACACTCTATCCATCTTATATAAACAACATGAAATTGTTGCTTAAGATATCAACATCAGTAATGCCTGTTTCTGCTACCAGAATTTTATTACCATGGCTCATAGGTTCTATAGTAATTACATTAAGTTCAATAAAAATATAATAAGAATAAATAGCTCCCATAATTTGAAGAAATAGTATTCTGTAATTGATTTGTCTTATTTGAAATCTTTTAAAGTTATCATTATTAAATAAAAATGCTCTGCCAAAGGAAAATAGTTTATAACTTTGTCAAAATACTTAGACTTGGAGGCAAAGATTACATGTAAAAATGAGCCTTTAATCCCATGAAACTGTGGGAAAACTTAAAGTCTCCTATCACGATGAATGGATTAAAGGAGATCTCTCTTTTAATAATACATCCTGAATAATATTTTTGGTCTTATGGTTGAATCACCAAAGGAATAATAGCAGGCAGGCAGGTAATTTTATAAGCTACTCTAGTATTCTTTACAACAAATGTTAATACCTAGAAATATTTTAACTTTCATATAGTTTTGTAATTTCACTCGACAGCAGGATTATTGTCTCTGAACGCTTTGCCTCTCTGTTCTTCAAGAGCATCTGATGCCACACCTCTCCTCATCAAGGCTGAGTACCTGGAGTGTAATTCACCAAGCAATGGAACCTACGCATTGAGGTATCTCTCAAGTTCCAATACATTTGTTATTCCAATGCTATTATAGGAAAAATGACTTTCTTTCTGTAAGAAGGAAAAAAGAAAGAAAAAGAAAAATGAGAAAGTTCACAGATACATGATAGTAGTTTTTCCTCATTGTGGAGATCAATAAGAGAAATAAAGTTCAAAAGTACTTTGCTTTCTCAGCACAGGTCCAAAGCAATGGGGCCTACCAACCATTGAATGAAACCTCCCAAGCCGTAAGACAGTATAAACCTCTTCTCTTCTTAAGTTGATTATCACAGGTATTTTGTGACATCAATGGAAAGCTGACTAACACAGTAACCTTGGTGAGTTACTTAATATCTTGAAACCTAAGAAAAATGATCAAAACTATAGAGATATTAATAGCACTAACCCCAAATATTAATGTCTGGTAGAGGGTTATATGAATTACTACATGTAAAGTACTTAGATAAATGCCTATAGCTCAAAGATGGTAGTAGTTTTAAAGTGCAGAATTTTCATTATTATTGCACTTTTTATTGTTAGAAAAATTGTCCAGGCCCCACTATTTAGCATAGAAAGAAGAAACTGGCAAAGCTATTGGAAATAATTGCTCTATTGCAGATAATGAAAAAGGATTCTTATTATTTCTACCACAAAGACTGCAGCATCATTGACAACTTCTAGTATTATTTTTATAGTAATGATTATGATAGTGCTTATTATTATAGCTTATATTTTAAGGTGCCAAATATTAATGTTTACAAATGGTAGAATCAGGATTCTCATCTTAGATATTTTAGACTCAAAATACATATTCTCCATTGCTAATACAAATTGCAGTACAAATGAGATAAGACATTAAAAATGACTTGAAATATTTCAGAAGTTTCACTCAATAAAACTTGGGCTTTTAAATGTAAGAAGAAATGAGGTAAATGATGTTGAAGATAGATGCTGGCCTTTGCAAGACCAATCGCTTTATTCATCTCACCTCTTCATGGCTGTAGTCTTATCTCTATTTTCTCTATTTCTTGTGGGCTTTTCTGTCCTGTGTTTTTAATCCAGGCAAACCCCTGCCAGTCATGCCAGAATTTCTTGATGGGCCTCTATTCTCTCTCTTTTCCTGTATAATTTCCCACTAGTTGCTGACTACTGGCTCCATATTTCATTTGCAGTATGACATCTGGAATTTGGAATGTGTCTCGATTTTTTTTTCTGTTCTTGGCTCCTGGACAGTAACTTTATCTTGAGCAGTGCTATTAGTCTTTCCATTTTAAGATAACTGCAATAGTATATCAAATTTTACTAGAAACTTAACTGCTTATTTAGCCAAAGTAATAGAAGCGATCAGATCATATACTAAGATTCCTACAATCAAATCTCCTATGCTAACCAAACTTTCCTCTTGAAAGTTTTATTTGGTGAGTCTCATCTGAGTCAGGCCACTCCCCCTCTCTTGCTGTCTTTTTTATCTTCTTAAGGATTATGTTCCTGAAAATATTATTCTCTTACCTGCATAACTATTTCCTCCTCTCCACTTAATAATTTTAATCAATATACAAAACTGACTTGAGATCATGCATTTAAAAGGCACATAAAAATAAATTTTAAAAGAAAACAAAATGGATGGCCCCTGCTTCTTTAAAGTGCACACCAAAACATCTGCTTGATTCTCCAAATTTGATCCTGTTTCCCTTTGTAGAAAACTTCTCTAACTTATGATCTCTCTTCATTTCCTTTTCTCACCCTCTTTGGATAAATAATAAATGATCCCCCCCCACACACACACACAGCTTAGCCTGCTCGCTAACCAGCATCCAGATGTGATTAAATCAGGGATTTTATGATAGGGAAATCATCATGGGTTGAATGGACAAACAGAATGTAATAAAATGGGTTCTTAAAACAGAAAAAAGGAAAGGCAGAAGGGCCAGGGAAGGAGATGCAACTATGGAATCAGAAGTCAGAGTGACAGAATTGTCTACTTTGAAGATAAACAGAGGAGAAACAAGAAAAGATATGCTGGCCCCACTGGAATGTGGAAAAGACAAAAAGATAAGAGAAAAGAAGAAAGAAAGATAGAAAGAAAGAAAGAAAGAAAGAAAGAAAGAAAGAAAAGAAGAAGAAGAAGAAGAAGAAGAAGAAGAAGAAGAAGAAGAAAGAGGGAGGGAGGGAGGGAGGGAGGGAGGGAGGAAGGAAGGAAGGAAGGAAGGAAGGAAGGAAGGAAGGAAGGAAGAAAGGAAGGAAGGAAGATTGATTCTCTCTCTCAGGTCCCCAAGAAAGAATGCCTCTCTATCAACCGCTTGACTTTAGTCCATTGAAACCCAGTTTGGATTTCTGAGCTCCAGAGCTGTAAGATAATGAATTTGGGTTTTTTAAAGTCACTAGGTTTGTGGTAATTTGTTACATTCTAGCTCCATTCTATGTTGAACTCTCTCTGTCATGGTTTCCTCTCTACAAGACAAAATTTTGTTTCTTCTTTTTAGTGCTAGGAATTAAACTCAGGATCTTGTGCATGCTAGGCAAGTCCTCTATCAGTAAGCTTCACCTCTACTTCCTGTTTTTGTTTTGTTTTGTGTGTGTGTGTGTGTGTGTGTGTGTGTGTGTGTGTATGTGAGGTGTACTGGGATTTGAACTTAGGGGCATTCTACCTTCAAGCTACACCCACCAGTCCTATTTTACTTTTATTTTGAAACAGGGTCTCTGTAAGTTGCTGAGGGTCTTGCTAAGTTGCTACGGCTGGCCTCAAACCTGCAATCCTCCTGTCTCAGCCTTGCAAGTACTGGGATTACAGGAATCCACCTCCACACCCAGCTCCCTGCCTCCTTTCATAAGAACACCCATTATTCCATTCATTATTCACCTGATTAAACCCCTATCCCAAAGTCTCCTTTTGAGGAACTTTTTTTTCTTCCTGATTTCAACCATTGGGGTCCTGACTGTGTAGGGGTCTCTCAAAGTATTTCCCACCAGGATCAACCTGCATCTTGAACCTACACGGCCTTTTAAGAGAGGCCCCAGGCCGCCAGGGAGCAGAAACGATTTTTAAGGAAACACCAATGCCTGTGTTAGCTTCTGTTTGGGAAATACAGCTTTCTTGTCATTTCTGGCATCTGGTTGTTTCCCTAACATTACCACCTGCTCTGTTTTGCCTTAAAAGCAAATCGTTTAAAATATTATGTCTATCATTCAAAAGGATATGTACTGGGAGGATTCTCTCTATACATCTGGTATGCCATCTTCTGGAAGGAGGAGACCCTGCTGCTTCTTTTTTATTCATTTTCCTTTTTTTTAATTTTTGTACTGGGGATTGAACTCAGAGGCATTCTACCTCTGACCTACAGCCCTGGACTTTTTAATTTTTATTTTGAAAGCGGGTCTTGCTAAATTGCTGAGGGTCTCGCTAAGTGGCTGAGGTTAGCCTCAGATCGGAGATCCGTCTATCTCACTCTCCTAAGAACCAGGATTACAGGTGTGTGCTACTGCGCCCAGCCCTGCTTCTTAAACATGTGCACGCAGGGCAATAGAGATGCCACATGCTTTCTTGTCTTCCTCTTCTATCTGGTGTTCCTCCCCATCTCCTCTACTAGCGTGTCTTTTTTTATTCTTAATTACTTGAACTTGGGATGATCTAGAACTCATCACTAGGGTGTCTTCTCTGTTCACATCCTCTATTTTCTCTTGTGCAGTTTTAAATGTTATTATTACACTGATGACTTTATTTATTTATTTATTTATTTATTTATTGTGGTACCAGGGATTGAACCCAGGGTCATTCTACCTCTGGGCTACACCCCCAGCCCTATTTTTTATTCTTTATTTTGAAACAGGGTCTCACTAAGTGGCGGAGGGCCTCACTAAGTAGCTGAGGCTGGCCACGAACCCGGATCCTCCTGTCTCAGCCTCCTTAGTACCGGGATTACAAGTGTGCGCCACCATGCCTGGCTACACTGATGACTTTAAACTCTCCAATACAGGCACTGTTGCCAAGTCATTAATTCAAATGCGCAACGACCTATTCGACAAATGCACTTGGTTAATTGGCAGATATTTCAAGATGAATATGTCCAAAGCAAAAGAAAATCCTTATTCCTCTCCCCAAACTGTCTTCAGGAACCTCCAGTGCTTACCTTATCAGTCATAAGGCCACCGCCCACTGCTGCTCAGGGCAACGCACATCATGGACCCTTCTTCCAGTTCACCGGCAGCTCCTCAGTCCGGCCCCTCTTCACCTCCGCACCCTGCCCAATTCTGTTCCTTAGCTGAGACCATCCTTTCCCACATCGGGCTTAATGCCACATCTCAGTGTTGTCTCTCTGTGACAATGTGGCTGCCCAGCGCCTGAAGGTGCACATAGCCCATAACAATGTTAACACATGCTCAACTTGAGTTTTTTTTTTCAAAATTTGAGACATAAATAATATTATGCCACCCCTAATGTCCCCAGCTTTTTCAATTGTTTTTGGTATGTTTAGACTAAAAGCCAAATATACACAAGGCTCAAAATGATACTTAACTAAACCCTTTTCCTGCTCAACTTGTAGACTTGACTCATATCCTCAGCTCTGGTCATACTTTCTTTTTAGCTGGTTCTCAATATTCTCCTCCCCCACTCCCACCCCCAGGGAAGCTCCAGCTTGCTTCTTCCCTCTCCCTCTGCTATTCATGCCCGCCTCTGTTTCAGACCTGTCTTATGCACTCACTACATCAGAATTCTACTCAGCAATAAAGAAAAACAAAATAACATCATTTGCAAGAAAATGGAAGGATCTGGAGAACATTATGTTAAGCGAGATCAGTCAAGTGAGATCAGTCAATCACAAAAAAAGAAGGGTCATATGTTTTCATTAATATGTGCAACCTAAGGAGTAGTGGGGACACACAAGGGACTCCGGTTGATAATGGAGAACCCTCAGCAGGGCAAGGGAAGTGGTACAAGGGAAGGGGAAGGGCAAGAAAGAAGCGAATCAGTGGAATTACTATCATGAACAATATGTACATGTGAGAATAAACCAACATCATTCTTGGTACTTCATAAGGGTGGGGGAGGCGGGGGGGACACTAAGAGCTGTGTGCATGTATGTTAACATCAAATTGATACCCACTGTGATGTAAGACTCCGATGCACCAATGAAAGCACATTAAAAAAAAGAAAAAAATTATCCCTTTCTGAGGAGTTTTCACAGCTCCCCTATTTAAAGCTGCACCCCTCGTCCTGTTTCTAACCATAAATCCTTGTTCATTATAGAAGAATTAGTTCACCTCCACTTATGGCTGCATTATTTTTTGCTAGTATTTCAATTCCATTAGGACAGAGAGCTCCTCATGTTCATCACCCTGAACTCAGAACCTAGATACTTGGGCACTGAATCTGCTCAGTGAATATGTATGAATGCATACATTAATAATGAATAAATCAGGTAATGACTGAATAATGCTGGCCCTGCTTACAAGAGGCTAAAAACAATGTTTTGTGATCGGAGTATCCTGGTTCACTGTTGGAATCTGAGGGCCAGTTTTGTGTACTTCAGATGATGGGCATTTTGCAAAAGTAATTTAGGCCTACTCCAAGTAACCAGACATGGTGGCATGCGCCTGTAATCCCAATACTTGGGAGGCTGAGACAGGAGGATCCCAGGTTAGAGGCCAGCCTCGGCAACTTAGCAAGACCTTGTTTCAAAAAAAAATAATAAAAGGGCTCAGAGGTTAAATCTGCAGTACAAAAAAATCAAAATCTTCCCCAAGTAATTTTTAAGTCAATTGTAAGGAAAATAAATAAATTATAGCATTTATAAACCTTCTGGAAAGGTTGTTTGATTTCTTCAACTCCTGTTGAACAGCATGAAACTTTAGTAGGAATAATTCCCATGAAGACTCGTGTGTGTGTGTGTGTGTGTGTGTGTGTGTGTGTGTGTGTTACAGCAGATTGAACCTAGGAGCATTCTACCTCCAACCAACACCCTCAGCCCTATTTTATTTTTCATTTAGAAACAGGGCCTCGCTAAGTTGCTGACAGCCACACTAAGTTGCTGAGCCTGGTCTTGAACCTGAGAGCAGCTTTCATGCCGCAAAATGTTAGCAACATTGCCACAGAGAAGGGAGCCGAGCTTTCCCTCAGGGGTTTTATAAAGGAAAGTCCAAGAAGGAAGTTGTCTCCAGGTAAAGCAAAATGACTTTCATGACAAGCTCAAAAGCAAGGTAATGGAGTATAGGACATTTGTGATGGACTCGGGAGGCCTGAGCCAGCTGCGGTTGGAGTGAGGAAATGTTGAACATGAATCTTGATTCAAGAATGAAAACCTGCAACGTGTTCCTTGGTACGTCAGCATCTTTGGGCGTTCCATGAGTGGAATCTGCAATATTACAAGAAGTAATTACACGTCAAAAAGTAGGGAGCAGCAGATATTGATAGATCATCGTGTAAGAAAATAATGTTAAAAAACAATAAGACGTCTATAAGAAAGAAAGATACACGCTCAGGCTTGCCCATTTTTCATCAAAACAGCACAAGCCCACCAGAATTATAAATATGAAGATCCCGTCACTCTAAGATAGTGTTTGTATTTGGGGATCTTTCTCTCTTGTTCTCCTGAGCGCCACTCACCTTCTTCCAACTGTGCTCAGTCGCAGTGTTCTGGGAGCTCGGGTATGCAGGGACCTCTGCTTCCTCATGGATGTTACACCACTGGGGGACATGACCACGGTTCCATACCTCTGGGGATTGCGGTGACAGTAGTCCTGGGAACATCAGGCAGTTTTCAAGGACATGTGAACTCTATATGGCACTCCTGAAAGAAGGTCATCATTAGCCAATGTCACTGTCTCTTCCATCGTCTGCAAGGGAGACAGCATGATGCAAAGAAAAAAAAAAGCAAGAAAGGAAGGGAGAGAGGAAGGGAGGAAGGGAGGGAGGAAGGGAGGGAGGGAGGGAGGGAGGGAGGGAGGAAGGAAGGAAGGAAGGAAGGAAGGAAGGAAGGAAGGAAGGAAAGGAAAAAGCTACTCTAAGAACCAGCAGATATATGCAGTGGCCCCAGCTCTCTAACACTTACCAGCATCGTGGCATCAGAAAAATCGCTGCTCTGAAACTGTTAGCACAGTTTACACACACAACTCAGCTACGGAGGAATCTCCAATGTGGCGCCATTTAAGCGAGGCTTCGTTGATAGCTCTATTATTTTTTTTTCTGCTACTGGGGATTGAACCCAGGGGCATTCTTCCTCCAAGCTCCACCCCCAGCTCTATTTTTTATTCTTTATTTTGAAACAGGGTCTTGCTAAGTTGCGGAAGACCTTACTAAGTAGCTGAGACTGACCATGAACCCGGATCCTCTGGTCTCAGCCTCCCAAGTACTGGGATTACAAGCGTGCGCCACCACGCCCGGCTTCTTTGATAGCTCTAAAATCATATTTCCACAGAAGGTGTGCTACTTACATGGCAGCATTGAAGCACTCCTAAACCACATCCCTGCCTTAGTGAAGAGTCCCAAGCATTCTTCAGACTCTTCCTGTCCAAGCACATGAGCACGATTTCCAAGTTCCCACAAGACTACTACATGTTTCCTGCTATTAAGTAATCAGAAATATTTCACTAAAATTATCGACAAAAAAAAATTTTTGGTCCCTTTTAAAATCCCCTCTAGCAACATTTTGCTAGCCAACTAGTGAACAGCTTTTAGGTAAGCTTCTAGTTGCATGCAATGAAATTTGGTCAGACCCCCGCTCCGTCTCACTGCTTAAAGGACATGCTCTTGGTCAATGTATGAGAAATGCAACCAGGCTCCTTAACCATAATGAAAACAGAAGGTGGAACTGTTCATCTAGAAACCCAGGGTCAAGTGGAGCGGGCCACTTGCTGTGCGAGGGACACAAAACCTGTCCTTCCTCAGCAGGCGTTGGCCTCCCTCTCAGCAAGAGATGGAAGGAGCAGCGGTCTCCTACCTCGCGGATAAATCTGCACACAAAGAAAGATGACCCAGGCCACAGAGCCCCACTGAGTCCCCTCTGCTGGGTGCACGCCCCGGCTTTCTGTAGGATATTAGGCAATTGATTTTCATTTGGTAAATTTCAACTTCTTGTCATTTACTTATTGGCATTTTTTTAAATCTACATTGAAGAAAAAGTTTTAATATGTAGGAGAAATAAGAAAACCTAAGGGAAGTTGATAGTGGCTGATTGAGAAGTCAAGAGGAAAATGGGGAGTCGTGCACCAGGAAGATGAAAAGATGAGAATAATCTGAAAGAAGATTCGGGTAGTCATAATTTCAGGAGAAATTTATAGACGAATGAGAATCACACACACACACACACACACACACACACACACACACACACAAATGAGCACAGAAGTTAGTGAACGCCAGAGTTGTGGAATGAGGACAAAGATGACATACTGAGCCGGGTGTGGTGGTGCACGCTTGTAATCCCAGTACTTGGGAGGCTGAGACCAGAGGATCCAGGTTCGCGGCCAGCCTCAGCTACTTAGTGAGGCCCTCTGCAACTTAGCGAGACACTGCTTCAAAATAAAAAAACAGGGCTGGGAGTGTAGCTGGGAGGTAGAATGCCCCTGGGTTCAATCCCCAGTACCGCAAAAAAAAAAAAAAGAAAAATCAAAAGATGACACACTGATGAAGTTAGAAATAATCAAAAATCTCAGTGGGGATGGAGTGTTGAGTCTTGAGAATATAATCCAGGTGTCGTTTCAGCAGCTCTAGACAACTGCGCCTGTGCTCCCTCAAGATGCCCCAGTTCTTTGTTCTGCTTTTGTGAAGAATGAGGCTATGAAGCCTGCTAGGGAGGCCGGGGCTACAGGGACTCAAACCTGTACATAGCGTGAGACCTTGGGTCAGGGCGAACCTATCTGCAAATCCGGAATGCTGTTTATCAGTGTTGTGTTTGATATTAGATGCTAAAACTACTGTGAATTCTCCTGAGCCTCAGCTTGCAACGTGGCCCTTAAAGTAGTCCTAAGTGTTAAGTCATCAATGTATGTAAAACAACTGGGATGTGTGGGGGACCAATAAATCTTGAAGGTGTATCACATCTTGCCTGTTGTCTCCTCTAAAATGCATCCTTTAGAGCCGGGCGTGGTGGCACACGCTTGTAATCCCAGTACTTGGGAGGCTGAGACCGGTGGATCTCAGGTTCGCGGACAGCCTCAGCTACTTAGTGAGGCCCTCGGCAACTTAGTGAGACCCTGTTTCAAATAAAGAATAAAAGATAGGACTGGGGGTGTAACTCGGAGGTAAAATGTCCCTGGGCTCAATCCCGAGTACTGCAAAAAAAGTAAATCAATAAATAAAATGCATCCTTTAAGTTTCATTCATTTGAATTCTAATTTCTATTCAGTACCTGGAGCACAGTAATATACTACTGACAAAACATTAAAAAATAAAAATAAACTAGGTAAGAAGGTGTGAAAATCGGTATGACATTGGCTCACACGTCAATGATGTCAATGACACTTAAATGTTTTCTTAAAGTTTATAGTAGCAGAGAAAGTAGCCATATTCAGTACTTTAAATAATTGCTCCAGAATTGCATAAACGTCTTCATTTCTGTTGATCCAAAGTATAATAACAAATTACTAAAAAAAATCTTGGCATATGAAACAGAAGATTAAGAACTTTCCATTTATTGACAAGATTTCAATGCTTTTCAAAATCACTTCTACGCAGTGTATATAATTCCGCATTGAAAAGTTCAATGAATGATATCAAAGAGGTAATATGCATAATTCTACTGTACCTCATAATAATTGTGCTATCTTTTGTTACCTGTGGAGCCCATAAGTTTAACTTTTTTTTTTAACCTTTAACAACGCTTTCTCTCATCCCCAAAATATCTAACAAGACTAATCATTCTTGACCTTTTAGGAAGCTAAAATAAAAATACACACACACACACAGATTTAAAAAAAATAAAAATTCAAAGTTTAATTTGTTGCTTTATGTTGACAGTAAAATCGACACATGTTAAAAGATATCTCAGTCTCACACCAAAATAGGCATGTCAGAATTTCTGCCAGGATGTCTAGCAGCTGATTTTAGCATGGAGCACACTTTAATGCTGTTTTGTCTCAGGACTTCCCACTTCACCATGTTAAGTGACAATACACACCTGTGTACCATTTGACCTGCATTAAACGTTCCCCTTCAAAATGCAGAGTATAGCCAGAAAGGCTGATTTGATTTAAAATTTACACTCACATGCAGGAGTTATATCTAATAATTAATTATTTTTCTCATGTCGTGAAACACAGCACTTTTTTAGCAGAATTCTTTGTTACTCTAAAAATATCCATTGCATGAGTTGGGATGACATAATTTAAATTATAAACTGTCTCTTTGCATTAAATAGATGAACAATCTTTTATTCTCTTGAGCTGAGATCTGCAAATTATAATGCATGGGTCAAAACTAGCCAGTGGACTCTTAATTCTTTTTTGTACCATCTATAATCTAAAAATGTTTATTTTTTTCATAGCCATATGAAATAAGACCAAGAACTTACAACAGAGACTATTTGTGACCCTCACACCCTAAACTATTTTCTAGCTGTCCCTGGAAAGAGAGAAAAAAAGAAAATGTAATTCTCTAAGTCATGCATCTATGTTTTAACAGAATATTTCAAAAACACAGGCAGGGGACATCCTTCCTTCCTGTGACAGTCTGGCAATTCCATACAGCAGTAATAGACGCAATTCTTTCCCATTAGCACACGGATCGGTCACATTATCACAAATTATAAAATGAGAGGCTTTTAACTTAATATTATTTCTGTAGCTCTTGCTCCCACTTTGGGCCCACTTGTCTTGGTATGTTTTAAGTTTACAAAATGATTGTTGAGTCTACGTCTCCACTAGTACGAATGTATACATTTTAAGAGGCTGAATTTAAGCCATAATTTTGCCATGGGGACTCTATATAGACATACCAACCTTCTACTAGATCTAGGGAAATGCTGAATTTTTATTTATGTCTGCAGGTGACAAGCTGTGATGGATGGCCTGACAGGGTCCCACAGCCTAGCTCTGCACTACCAGGCAAATGAACCTGGCATCCGCCTGCCAGTCTAGTTATCAGCATCTCTCAGCCTTAAGGCAGCAGTTTAAAAACCATTTGTTTGCACTTCTAACAAGTACATCTATTGTGCAGTTTATTCAAGTAAGCATAATTTTATAACAGGCTGTTAAAAGTCCTTTTGTCACCAACACAATTCCCTTTTCCTGGTATGAGCAGGCCTAATAAGACGCAAATGCCTTGAACACTGTATCACTCTGTTTAAAATCAAAGCAAGGATCTCGCTAAATATTACTAAAATAATTAGCGTGGCATTATTATTTTTTTTGTTAGTCTGCCATCAAAATGTTCTTAAGTCGCAGTTTTTCCCTTCATCACAGAAATTGCTCATTTAAAGATGAATTATTGCTCTCTCTCTCTTATCATGAGCTGTCATCCTGGGCTGCTGTCAGGGAGCATGTATTCCAAGAGGAAGGTGTCTAATTTTAGCAGTCATAGCTAAAAATGATGTTACTGCTAGTTGTCAGAGAAGTGATCATTAAAGAGTCTATTTTCTCTTTGATGCAAGCAATTCAGATCAACTTTTCAAGGCACTTAGAACTTCCCTGAATATTCCTCCAATTTTCACCTCATTTCTGTTACTCCCTTATCAATGTCATTTGTTATGAATGTAATACTTATAAAAACATTTTCTTGTTCACTTTTCTAGCTATATTATTATTTAAGTCAATTACGTTTTTAAGCCATGTGTAACTATTATTTAAAAGTTATTAATTTCAAAAGCATAACCTGTTTTCCTTTTTTTCTATCCAAATTTTACCCATTGTATGAAGACTTCCTAAATATTAAAACTTGTAGCTTTGAATGTTTTTAAGACTTGCTGAAGGTAATCTTTTGCTTTGATTCTGTGAGGGCTATGAAGGAAAAAAAAAATCTTTGAGTTTTTCTGGTGCCTACTAAAATGATTCTTCTACATCCTAAATATGGGTTCAACATGGTCGTCAAATGATTGTAACTCTTTTTATTTTGACTTCAGGAGTCTCAATTCTTGGGTCAGATTATAAATCATACCTGTGTTGTTCATAAAATTATTAATTTGTAATACGTTTTTATAAAATAAACCCCTACTGTATTAAGCAAGAACTCAATTGAAAGCTTATTTTATAGAGATAGCAAGAGTATTTGAAAAGTTTTGATATCACTTACAGAACATAGCAAATAAGTATAATATTGAGCTCATTGAGAATAGCGGCTTTCTCTCTTGTTCGTTAATGGAAGCCACCAGGAATATATTTCTAAGCCTAATATGAAGAATGACCTTTGTTCTCAATGGGCTTCAAATGGCATTCAGCTGTATGAGAAGTCCTCTGCTCTCCTTGCCAACCCCATACTGCAACATCCTCTGTGTCCTTGGGTGATGGGAATCCTTTTGATCTGAAGATGGGTCTTTTGTAAAGAGCCACTTGGTGGCTGGGGAGCTGCACCAAAATTGATTCAATTCAGTGTTTGGCTATTGTGTCTGCCGTGGCCCCTTGACACTCTGTGTTGCATCCTGCAGAGGTGGTACACACTCTGAATTACATGGGCAAAGCATTGCTCTGTTATATTTCCCTGTGCAGGCTCACATGGAACAGACCAATGATCCTGGGAAGCATGATATTTTCTGCACCTTGGTTACCATCCACCCATGTATCTTGCAGTCTGTTCACCATATTACGAAGCCTGTACGTACTGTAGCATAGATTTTTCTATTCAATCAAGCGAGGCTGCCAGATATTTAAAACTCAGTTCCTATTTCTGACTCACCTGCAACTATTGAAAAGAACCAAGATATCAAAAAACCCCTTATTTTTAGTAATGGGAAATCGTATGACTCGTTGGATAACATCTTCTTTATCTTGGATGAACCACAAGAGAGCATTCAAGGCTGGAGAGAGCCCTCCCTTGACAGAAGTTTTACAGATGAGTTGCAGGTGGGCGATAGCACAGTTTTACAGGTGGGTACCAAAAAAAATGATGGAAATGAAGGAAGATCTATCTAAAATGCAAATGTGCTTCCATGTGGTCTGGAAATAGCACAGCAAGAAAAGCTAGCGGGACCTTAGGGAGATCACGGGGTCAAGCATTTTGTGGGTTTCTCAAATAGATACTAGCCCTACCTTATCCTGGGGTGCAAACCCATTTCCTTATTTTAAGAGGTCTGTTTGTTCATGGAGGGAAACAACAATTGCTTTGCAATGGAAAACATGCAGGTGAGAAAGTGTTTGCCAAAGACTGTGTGAGTTTACCAGCTGTAACATGCTCATGACACTTAATATGCCGTAGAAAGGGAAGAAGTCAGAGGAATGATGAAGGAAAGAGCCCCCAAGGAAGACCCGAAGTCATTCTCTGGTTAAGAAAGAAAAGTGAAAGAGAATGAGAGAGAAAAATTGATGGCCCCCGTCAGTAAAAGAAAAATGCTTCCCCTCCTGTGAGAGTTGTCGAAGGCTCAACATCAGGGATTTATCAAGGAAGAGGAATACCCAGCTGAGACAAACAGCTCAGAAGTTTGAACAGAAGGTGAGAACTGCGTCTATTTTAGGCTTTTCAGCTTAAGCATCAGATAAGGAGTAACAAGGAAAATCAAATTAAGAACTCCTCACATGCAATTTCATCTCAAAGTAGGTCAACAGAAAGGCAGAAAGGTGGTTCTACATGGGAGGAAACTTGTTTGTTAACACTTTTTCCATTCACAGGTAATCACAGATTTGAAACTGTTTTTTTTTCTTTGTTGAAAGTGTTTTCTGTTTATAAAATACCCCAAAACACAATGAGTTTAAATAATAATGACTTTATTTTATCTCACTGCTTCTGTGGGTCAGGAACCCTGGCACAACTGGTCTGTCTGGCTCAGGGTCTTTCATAACAATGAGTCAAGCCCCGCCACCTCTTCCTGTGGTCTCAGTCACCTCATGCAGTCCCTGCATGAGATCATTTGGGCTTCCTCAGAGCTTGGTGACCTCAGAAGAGGAGGACTGCTGGCAGGGTGACTGACGGTTTCTAATGAGAATCCCGTTGGATAAGGCAGAAGCAGCATTGTTTCTAATAGTCCCGCCTCAGAAATAGCACAGCATCGCTTCCACCCCATTCTGTTGGTTAAAGTCAAAGCAGGAGCTTTCCCTGATAAAGGGCCACCTCGGTCATGTTCTATTTGGAGCTATTGGTGGCTTCTATCAGGATAATCTGCCACACAAACAAAAGAAAGCAAAGTGTGCTATAAAGTACTTCATACATGTTATAGACATATATCATCATCATAATGTATAGTAATATTGTTACATATTGCATCATAATATAGTACACACACACATATATATATATAATATGTATATATTATATATATAATATATAATGTATATGCCATCACTGCCACTCTTGTGTAAATTGAATGTTATGGTATGGTTGCTACAAATTAATTATCCATAATTACTTAGATTTTTGCATCCCCTCCCAATTCAAAGGTTGGGCTAAATTTATCTGTTTCATTATAGATGCTCAAATACTGGTATAAGAAAAGCCAAAAAATTCTGTGTCTACTATTTAACCTTCAATGTTACAGGATGATTTTTTTTTTTTTTTTTGCGGTACCGGGGATTGGGGGATTGAACCCAGGAGGCGTTCTACCTCCGCGCTACACCCCCGGCCCTATTTTTTATACTTTATTTTGAAACCGGCTCTCACGAAGTTGCAGAGGGCCTCACTAGGTAGAGAGAGAGAGAGAGAGAGAGAGAGACAGGGAAAGAGAGAGAGGAGCGCTAAGGCTGGCCGTGAACCCGGATCCTCCAGTCTCTGCCTCCCAAAGTACTGGGATTACAAGCATGTGCCACCACGCCCGGCACAGGATTATTTTTAACTCCAAGGAATCCCAGGACTCACAGCACAAGGTGGGTAACACACTGGTGGCTAAATACACTGGGGTAAAGGGTGACTAAGACAGAACAGCCAAAAAACTTTTTTTCTACTATCTGAACTAATTTCTTAATCTAAAATTAAAAAGTTAATCTTAGAATTCTTAATCTAGTGCTATAGTAAAAGGACATGGAAAAGTAGGAGTGTATAAATCTGATGATGGTCTGTCAAAATTCAAGTACAACAGTTTTATAAGATTGGCATGAACAAAGTATATTACTGATTATGAAAGTACTGATTATGAAATATTTACATTTTCTAAATGATTTATTTTTTTAATCAGGTAGATATCATGATTTTATTTCCATACAATTTGAATAACAGACTAATATATATATATAATATATATATATAATATTTATATATATAAACCAAAAACAAATTAACAGAATTATGATGAGGAAATATGTAAATCTGCCATCATAATAAATTATTAGAGAGAAGTGAATTTCTTTACCATCTTTCCTGCCTTCATCTTCGCCTTGCTTATTTCCTTCCTCTGTTGGAGTTTCACCTCCTCAGAGAGCTATCTTCAAATGATTGTATTTAAAATAGTGTCTCTCCATTATCCTTTCGAGAATATATATCCTATATTTTATAGAATAATGTATTATAAGATATGTAAGAGATATACACAGCCTATGTTCTATATGTTAACATATCTATATATATATAAACCTATATAAATATACTATATTCTATGTAATATAA
>PVJS01028833.1:0-25232 GCA_004027185.1 Glis glis
CCCGGCCCTATTTTTTTTATACTTTGTTTTGAAACCGGGTCTCACGAAGTTGCGGAGGGCCTCACTAAGTAGAGAGAGAGAGAGAGAGAGAGAGAGAGAGAGAGAGAGAGAGAGACAGGGTGAGAGAAGGAGAGAGCGAGCTGAGGCTGGCCGCGAACCCGGATCCTCCGGTCTCCGCTTCCCAAAGTACTGGGATTACAAGCGTGCGCCACCACGCCCGGCGCCTTTTTTTTTCTTTCTTTCTTTTTTTTTTTTTGATGGTGGTGCTGGGGATTAAACCCGGGGGTATTCTACCTCATTCTACCTCTTGGAAACAGGCTCTTGGTCTGGTCTGAGCTTTGACACTCTGCGCGCGGGTGAACCGAGAGCAGCTGCAGCTCCCACCTCAGGCCGGTGGAGGTCCGGGGCGTGGTCCAGACGGACCGCAGAGCTGAGGTACTCGATGCGGTTCCGGGCGGTGGCCGCAAAGACATTCTCCGCCTTCGCGATGTCCTCCAGACTGGGGTCGAAGACCCTTAGGTGAAGGTCGGGCTTCGAGTCCGGGACGAGGTGCTGCTCGAGTTCCTGCAGCGGGTACACTAGCCTCGTCAGCTGCCTCTTCGGCAGACGTAGTGCCTCCGCGAAAGTCTGGGGCGTGCTGTAGGCTCGGCTCGGGCACGCCAGTACGGCAGGCTGCTCCGAAAACCTTTGCAGTGCCAGCCGCAGCCTGGAGGCCGCCATTTTTCTCTCCCAGAAGCCCCGCGCGGGACCTCTGCCCCGGGGCTGCGCGGGACCTCTGCCCCCCGGGTCCGGGCTGCGCGTGCGTGAACGCGGCTGCCGCGGCGCCTGCTGGGAATTGTAGTCCCTAGCGGTCTCCCTCGCAGGGTTCGTGCTCTTAGGTCCAGAGTGCTGGAGGCGGGAGGTGGCCTGTGACCCGTTGGAAAACTCGCTGAGTTCCTTCAACACCGGCCTTAACGACTGTGTCTTGAACTAGTGCTTTACCGTTGGAGTGTGTTTAACGGCTTCCAGAGGTGAAAGACCTATGGCTACGTGGATCTCAAGGTGTGAAGCTCAGGTGGATTACAAGCCCGTTTTGTCTTTACAGTTTCTCCTCCCCCCCACCTCTCTCGGAGGGTTGACAGGTATCATACGTTCACACCACTAAGCAAAACATGTTTGGACAAAAGAAAAGAGCTGGTGAAAAATGTGGTTGGAATCACACCTCGTTTTCAGGAGAGGTAGTGTTCATATCTCAGCGTTTCTCTAGCGCTGCAGGAAATATCATTAAACTATAGATTTCTTACAAAAGAGCAGAACAGTTTGGCACATGTGTTACAGAATTGTTTCATGGAAGTTCCATAACGTCTTATTTCAAAAGTTTCTTCTCAAAACAATTCAAATTGATCAGTGGTGGAATGGGAGAGAGAGGTTTCAGTTTGATGAAATGAGTAACTGAAAGATATTCCTGTGTAAAAACCAAAGATCTTCTCAAACACCATCAGAGAACAGCAATGCAGTGATAACTCACAGCCTCTTGAGCTAGGTCGTTCAGTAACTAAACAGGGCTATTATTATTATCATTATCATTATTTGTGATGCTGGGGATTGAACCCAGGGGCATTCTACCTCCGAGCTACATCCTCAGCCCTTTTTTAATTTTTTTATTTTAAACAGGGTCTCACTAGGTTGCCAAGAGTCTAAGTTGCTGAGGCTGTCCTGAGGCTGCGATCCTCCTGTCTCAGCCTCCCAAGTACTGGGGTTACAGGTGCACCACCATGGCAGGCTAAACAGGGCAATTCTTGAATAAACATGATACAAAAATTAATGAAAACAGAACTGATGACTTTAGGGTAGACCTGCACAGCAGCTGTATTGCTGCTTGGTCCTGGTTAATTTTTAATTGATCCTTGCACTAGGCTTTGAGGCTCCCCTCTATTTCCTGCTCACTTCCCATTATAAAGCACTTTAAAGTATACATACAGAAACCTGGGATCCATATGTTACTGTGTATCGAATATACTTTAAAATGCTTTTCACATATAGGCATGGTGGTGCATGCCTGTAATGTCATTACTTGTGAGGCTGAGACAAGAGGATCACAGGTTCAAGGCCAGACTTAGCAACTTCGCAAGGCCCTCAGCAACTTAGTGAGACCCTGTTTCAAAGTAAAATGCAAAATTGGGCTAGGAGTATAGCTCAGAGGTAGAATGCCACTAGGTTCCATCTCCAGTACAGAAAAAAAAGCTTTCACATGTGCCATCTTATTTGCAAATATTGAAGCCCCACGTTTGGAAATAAACCACAGCATAAAGGTCAGTTGGCAATTCTTAAAGGGGTGTTGGAGATATTCAGGGGTTAATAGACATCATGGTACTCATTTTGTAATCCTTCATGGGCTTGAGACCTAAATCACTTTGGATTTCATTTGGCCAGACAAATTGTTCTGAAACCATTTGGCAGCACAATTTTTGCAATCTAGGACAGTCGTCTTTGCTACCTAAATTGCCATGGGAAGATTGGGAAGTCAGATAATCCACTGAAAATAAATATGACAAGGAAAGCCACTTGACTATTTCATCATCTTGTTTTCTCTTTCACTCCATTCTAAGCATCTATGTAAACAAGGTATATACAACTTCAGATAGTTGAGAGTCAATATATGCTATGTTTTCCCTGAACACATGTGATCAAATTCTTCCATACTTCCCAGTGCAGGCAGAAGGTCACAGATGAAACATGCATAATAGTAGGACCTACTAGCAAGGGTGGGAGGCTAGAATTGGGAAGAATTAGTTTAAGAGAACTAACCCCATTGGAAAGTCACAACGCAAATAAATCATAGAGACTACAGGGAATTATCAAAGTCCAGGAAAATTAAGCCAAAATTAAGCATTGAAGGAAATCAAGTCTGGTGGATAGGATGTTGGAGTGAGACTCTGGGTTCTGAAATACCCTGAATCTGGTTGTTGGCGGCACCATAGTTCTTGGTGGTCTGTTTGTATGAAGTAGAAGCTTAGGCAACACCTATAGATTGGGAGTCAGGACTTAGCCTCCTAGATCAAGGTCTGGGCTAAGATTCAGAATAGGGTTTATTCCTAGTGGGGAAAAGGAGGCTAGATTAGAAAGCCATGCTGTCTAATCCATATCTCCCACTTAATATCCCAAACAGAATCCCCAATATTCTCTCACTCTCTCCTGGTCTGTTCTTCCAGTCATTTTCATAAAAATAAATGATAACTCTATTCTTCAAAGTGATCCAGTCAAACTTCCTGAGAACACTCTTGTTTTTCTCTTACACCCCGCAGTCAATCTGTTAGCAATCATCCTGGTTTTACCTTCAGTACATATCCTGAATTTGGCCCTTTTTAGCAATCCACTGCTACCATCCTGACCTAAGCCCCTGTTTTCTCCCACCTAGATTATTGCAATAGCTTCCAGACTGATGACCCATTTTTTCTCCCCCAATGCAGCAGCAACCATGATCACATTAAAATATAAACTAAAACCTCTAAGCCGGGTGCGGTGCATACCTGTAATCCCAGTGCTTGGGAGGCTGAGACAGGAGAATTGCAGGTTCAAGGACAGCCTCAGCAACTTAGTGAGACCCTGCTTCAAAACAAAAAAAAAATAACATTTTACTTAAAATTTTATATATCACCTAATGCACTGACACAAATTTGTGTCACACACATGCAAGATGATATATGACTTTCCTACTTATTAATTAGGGCATAATTATTATTCTTGGAATTTATTATATTACCATCATTCAAGAAACAACAGAAACATATCTCCCATAATCGTCTTTGGAAGCTTATCAAATAATTGAATTTCATTTATATCTAATATATCTCTAGAGAATACCTCTACTGCCAGAGAGGTATTTTTTTCCTCAAAAAAGCTTTTTGAGAGCCGGGCGTGGTGGTGCACGCTTGTAATCCCAGTACTTTGGGAGGCGGAGACTGGAGGATCCCAGTTCGCGGCCAGCCTCAGCTCTCTCTCTCTCTCTCTCTCTCTCCCTCTCTCTCTCTCTCTCTCTCTCTCTCTGCTTAGTGAGGCCCTCCGCAACTTCGTGAGACCCGGTTTCGAAATAAAGTATAAAAAATAGGGCCAGGGGTGTAGCACGGAGGTAGAAGGCCCCTGGGTTCAATCCCTGGTACCGCAAAAAAAATAAAAAAATAAAAAAAAAATAAAAAAAAAAGCTTTTTGAGCTTTCTTTTAATGTGTCTGCTGCACCTTCATTTCTCTAAAGAGATCTGGAGATTAAATAACAGACAGCACTCATGTGTAGGAGGTTGAGTTCTTAGAATGATTTGGGTTTTGGAGGAGGAATAAAGATTCATTTCGCCGGGCGTGGTGGCGCACGCTTGTAATTCCAGTACTTTGGGAGGCGGAGACCGGAGGATCCGAGTTCGCGGCCAGCCTCAGGGCGCGCGCGCGCATGATTTATCTCTCTCTCTCTCCTCTCTCCCCTCCTTTCTCTCTCTCTCTCTCTCTCTCTCCCTGTCTCTCTCTCTCTCTCTCTACTTAGTGAGGCCCTCTGCAACTGTGTGAGACCCGGTTTCAAAATAAAGTATAAAAAATAGGGCCAGGGGTGTAGTGCAGAGGTAGAACGCCCCCACGTTCAATCCCCGGTACCGCAAAAAAAAAAAAAAAGATTCATTTCCCTCAAGGTTGTTTTTTATTAATAGAGAGAAAATCAGTTGCTTAAAGTAATCTTAATTTTTCTTATTGGTAATTATGTATTTGACTTTGCCATACTAATGTTATTAAAATATTTTAAACACTCTTTGCCATATTCAATTTTTGTTTTTATATTGGTAAGAAGCTCAGGGATTTTATTTTAAAAACATGGGTTTTTCTATTCTGACTGACTAATTCATTAACATTTCAATTTTTATTACTTGTTGGGCAAGGTTATTTTAGTGGGCAATACTTTGCAGTGTACCTCTAATTTATATCTCATTGCCTTATTGGATATGAATGATATGCTCTCTGACACCCTGAAAAAATGAGGCAACATTCCACGGGCAGATATGTTGACATATGTTTCAATTTTAATGCATTTACAAGTAGAGTGTTTCAGGTGTCCCCAAGACTAGCTCCCAAAGGTGATATACTAGGAGAATTCACAAGGCTCAGCATTATAGACGTGTTCATGGCTATAATTTAAAATGGCAAAGGGATACAAAGAAAAACTGACCAAGGGAAATGGTACTCAAGGTGAGGTCTGGATGAAGCCAGACACAAGCTTCCAGAGAAGCTGTGCACAGGGTGCCCTTGGTTCTGCCAGAAACTAGTTGTAATGGGGAAAATGTCTACCAGGAAAGCTCGCCTGAGTCCCAGAGTCTAGGGTTTTTTAAAATAATTTTTATTGGTGCATTGTAAACATTTATGATAGTGAGATTCAGAGTGATATAGTCATATAAGCGTAAAACATTATTTTGTCTATTTCCTTCCCCCAAACTCCCCATACATGATAGTGAGATTCATAGTGGCTCACTCATACATGCACATAGCAAAGTTTGGTCTCTTTCCTTCCCCAACCTCCTTTCCCTCTCCTCCCTCCCCTGATTCCTCTCCCACTACTCTACTGGTGTCTCTCATTTTTATCAGGTCCATTTTCTGTCCTTTCTCTCTAGCTTCCACACATGAGAGAAAACATGTGGTCCTAGATTTTCTGATATCACTGTTATGGTTAGAAATAGAAAGTCCCCTGAAGAGCTTATATATTAATGTTCAGAATGGGTATAATTAAGTCATGAGGGTTGTAATCTCATCAGTAGATAAATCCATTGTAATGGATTTACTAGGTGGTAACCCAGTCAGATGGGGTATGGCTGGAGAAGGTGGGTCTCTGGGCATGAGGCCTGTGTAACTGAGCTTTTGTCTTTGAAGCCCCTTGTTTGCTCTCCTGCTTCCAGCCTCCATGATGTGAGATTGGAGCCTTGTTCTCTCTATGTCTATGCTTCCTGCCACCATGCCCTGAGATCTGCAGGCCCTGGCCTCGAACGGACTGAATCTGAAGTCTCAAAAAACTGTGAGCAAATAAGTTATTTGGTCAGATGTTCTGGTTTATAATAGCGAAAATGTTGACCAAGACAGTCACTTAGCATGATATTCTCCAGTTTCATCTATTTTCCTGCAAGTGACATAATTTTGTTCTTTAAGGCTGAAGAAAAGTCCATTGTGTGTATACCCCACATTTTCCTTATCCACTCATCTGTTGATAGACACCTAGGTTAGTTCAAGAACTTGGCTATTGTGAAATGTGCAGCTATAAACATAGTTATGCATATATCACTATAGTATTCTGACTTTGTTATGAAAAGATGCCAAGGAATGCTACAGTTGGGTAATATGGTGATTCCGTACCTACTCTTTTGAGAAACCTCCTATACAGATCTTCCTAGTTTTTGTACTAATATGCAATACCACCAACACAATATAAGTGTTCCTTTCTCCACACATCCTCACCAGCATTTTTTATTGTTTATTTTCTTTATCAGTGCCATTCTATCTGGAGATGGAATCTCAGTGTAGTTTTAATTTGCATTTCCTTAATTGCTAAAGATGTTGAACATTTTTTTCCTGTGTGTTGGCAATTTGTATTTCTGCTTTTTTCATGTGTAGTACTGGGGAATTTGTGTGTGGTACTGGAATATCTGTGATACTATTTCTCTGAAGAGTTTATCTGTGCACTTGTTTTGTGCTTCTTGACCTTTCTCAATTACCCTTAGGTTTGTTCTATTAATGTTTTCAAGGGTTTCCTGGATGTTCTGATCATGGTCTCTTATTGTCTTTTCTTTATTACTAAGTGTTCAGGTTCATATACTCTGTCTTCCAAGCCTGAGGGTCTATTTTCCATGTGGGCTAGTCTAGTTTTCCATGGGGTGACACTTTCTGCTAAATTTTTTTATTTGACTTACTGTTTCTTTCATTTCATTCAGAATTTCTGTTTGGTTCTTTTCCAGAGTTTTGAATTCTTTGCTGTATGTTCTTTCACATCCTGTATACACCCTCTGAATTCATTCCTTAGATAACCTTTTAGATCTTTGATCATATTAAAAATAAGAATTCTGAATTCTTCTTCTGAGAATTTTTGCACCTCTATATCAGAAAATTCATGCCGGGTGTAGTGGCGCACGCTTGTAATCCCAGTACTTGGGAGGCTGAGACCGGAGGATCCGGGTTCACGGCCAGCCTCAGCTACTTAGTGAGGCCCTCTGCAACTTAGTGAGACCAGGTTTCAAAATAAAGAATAAAAAAAATAGGGCTGGGGGTGTAGCTTGGAGGTAGAATGCCCCTGGGTTCAATCCCCAATACCGCAAAAAATAAAAAAAGAAAATTCAGTTGTTGGAGGGTTGTAAGTTTTTGAAGGTATGTTGTTAGCTTGTTTCCTCGTGTGTTCAGAAATCTTAGATTTGCCCATCTGTTGAGATCGATTCCTTTTCCTTTTTTATGTGGGGGTCCTTTCACATCAAAGCCCCTTGTCCTCCTGTCTGCTTTATCCTCATTCACAAGAGCAGCTCTACAAATGCCACTGCTTACAGCCCTCCCCCACCAGGCTGTCGGTTCCTTCTACTCTTGGTATATGTATAATGAATCCAGCCAAGCCACCTCCATAGAATCCTGAGAAGGGCAGACACTTAGCAGCCCCAATAGAAACCGTGAAATGGGATCGGAAACAAAGGCAACTAACTGAACCGCGCTATCACATTCCCTTGCCTCCTGAAGTTTGTTTTCTACAGTGCAGTCCAGTCAGTCTTTCTGCTTCAGCTCCTGGCTTTCCTTAAGAAAACCTGTGGAAGCAGCAGCTGTGTTATGCCATCCCTGAGGAGAGCACACCCGCGCAGCTTCCTTTCCACAGGTCAGAACAAAACGCAAGCCTAGGGTTTTTATCAAAGTCTTGTTATGTATGCACCTAGTATCTATGTGACTGACTATAGTTAGTGAAATTCCACATTCTCAGTGGAAATCAGGTGTTTGGTATTGCTACAGTTTGTATCTTAAATGTTCCCCAAGGGTCCATGTGTTAAAGATTGTTTTGTTCTCCAGGGAGGCATTATTGGGAGATTATGGGAACTTTAAGAGGTGTGGCCTAGTGGCAAGTCTTTAGGTTACTGGTGCCTGCCCTCTAAGGAAATGGTGGGACTCTGGTCTCTTCCTCTCTCTCTATTTTTTTTAATATGCTTTTATTGGTGCATTACAATTGTACGTTATAATGAGGTTCAGAGTGATAGAAACACAATGCATGCAGCACCTGCTGTGTTCCCCTCTGGATCCCATGCCACTCCCTCCTCTCCCCATACATATTATTGAGATTGGTATTGATGACTTCACATATATATATATATATATATATATATATATATATATATAATTAGCATTATTTGAACTGTTTTCTTCAAGTCTCCTCCCTCTCCTTTTCACTCCTCTCCCCAAATCCCCTTTCATTATTCTACCAGTATCCCGCCTCATTTATCTGAAGTTCCTTTTGGTTCCCAATTTCTCTCTAGCTTCTACATATGAGAGAAAACATACAACCCTTCACTTTCTGAGACTGGCTAATCTCAGCACAATATTCTCTAGTTCCATCCATTTTTCTGCAGATGACATGATTTTGCTTTTCTTTAGGGCTGACTAAAATTCCATTGTGAGTATATACCACTGTTTTGTAATCTTTACTTCCTGACCACGAGGTGAGTGATTTTGCTTGGTCACATGCTCATGCCTATGGGATGCTCCTTCATCACAGGCCCCAAAACAATGGGGCCAATTGATCATGGACTGAAACCTCTAAAGCTATGAGCTGAAATAAACCTTCTCTAAGTTGATATTTCAGGTATTTGTGATAGTGATGGAAAGCTGACTAACAAGTATAAACTACTGTTCATACAAACAGTTCAGGTACAGCAAGCCACTCTCGTCATTTGCGGAAGTTTTCTATCAGTGTTGGGAACTGTTGGCCTGTCCGGTTCTCATGACACTAGCCCCAGAACAATCTTTAAGCAAACCTTTTTAAGAATACTAGCTGCAGCTCTTCTAGGTTAACTTTTTCTGCACATCAATTAAAAGGTTAAAAACTAGAAGTTTCTCACCTACATTTATTGTGAGGCTGTACACTTGTAAGAAAGTGTATTTTAGATTCAGCTGTAAATGCAAATTATTTCTGTAGAGATTTTTGAGAAAAATGGGGTATAGTAACACTAGATTTCTTCATGTTGAGGAAGTTACAGTCAAAGCTGCTGCCTCAGCTGCCTGTCATGAAGCACTGGCTCTCTAGTAGAGTAGTGCAATGAGCATTAGTGAATGAACTGGTATAGATGGCAGGTCCTTAGCTGACTAAACTAGCCCCTCAATATTTAGCTGGAGTTGAGTGCAGCTAGGTCATTGGATAGTCTCTCCTACGTCCTTGTGCATCTTCTTTCATGGGCTTGAAAATAAATTACAAAAGGCTTTTTGTGGTTACTCTTTTGAAAGGAATACTGTCTGAGGTAGAGGTACCAGGGGGTTGCCTGATGGGCAGAATCTTGTAGATGGAGAGCATGTGAGTAGTTAAGTCCAGAGTGCAATGTCAGAAGGTCTTTATGCTCTGATGTACCCCTTACTGTCTAGACTATTGCATGCTAGAGCCTAGACTTCCACTCCTTTCTCCAAGAATCTTTTATTTGCCAAGGTAGGTTATTTCGCTCTGATAATAGGATCTCACAAACTCACATTATGAGCCCCGCAAGCACCTTAAGGGAAAGACAACAACAAAAAACCATTCTAGAAGTAATCAGAGTGAATAGACCTGGTGGACACAGAATTTAAAACAAAAACAGTAAATATCCTCAGAGAAATAAGGAAATGAATGGCAAACACGAAACAGGAAGCTTCTAAGAAGTGCCAGTTGGACTTCTTGGATATAAAATATATTATTGTTGAAGTAAAGATTTCAGTGGGTGGGTTTAATAGCTAATCTCAAAGTGGCTAAAGAACAAAATAGCTGGATGATTCGGTTGTAGAATATTTCAAGAAAATTAGGAAGAGAGAAAAAAGATGAAAAATAAAAAGGTTAAGAGCTGTAAGGGTAAAGAGAAATTGTAATATCAATATTGTAGGAATCAATGAAGATAAATGGAGGGAGGGAAATGTCTGAAAAAATAATAAATGAAAAGTTTCTAGAATTAAAGGTGTTAGACTTTGGTTTGGAAGGGTAAATATAAAAAACTAGATAATAGAAACCTACCACTTAGACATATCAAAGTAACTTTTAAGAGGATCAAAGTCAAAAAGCAAACACTAAAAGCACCCAGAAGGTAAATGCAGGTCACCTACAAAGCGACATGAGTCTGATTAAATTTTCTGAGTAGTAGCAAGGGTTTCAAGAAAAAACTAAAGTAGTATTTTTTAAAGTTTGAAGAAAATGAATACCAAACTTGGAATCTTTAGATTTAAGCTATTACTTAAACATGAAAAAACAGGGACAAGCATGTAAGGCTAGAGTAGATTTGCCACACAACAATCTTTATTAACACTTCTGAAGGAAGTACACAGGCAACAAGAGAAATAAACCTAGGGAGGAACAATGAAATTTGTGACAGAGCAGTGAATAAATAACTTGGCAATAACTGATGCTACTCAAATGGCCGGTCTGTGGATCACTTGTCACCCATCTGGATGAGAAAAGGAGATCGTGTGAGAGTGTAAGTCAACATGATGCTTCTTTTACTGAGACTGTCTTGCTAGGAAATAAAGCAAGCTGAACTGAACTTTGTGTTAGTGACAGAATTGATTTCTGCTCTGGCCAGAGTGCCTATGGTTTTTTTGTTCTTTTTTTTTTTTTGCCGTACTGGTGATTGAACCCAGGGGCATTCTACCTCTGAGCTACACCCCAGCCCTATTTTTTTATTCTTTATTTTGAAACAGGGTCTCACTAAGTTGCAGAGGGCCTCACTAAGTACTGAGGCTGGTCATGAACCTGGATCCTCCGGTCTCAGCTTCCCAAGTACTGGGATTACAAGCCTGCGCCACCACACCCAGCCAAGTGACTATGTTTTTTTGGGTCACAAACTGATATCAAATTGTTTGTGGATGAGTGCCAGTTGCTGCGCCACATTTTGAGTAGCATTGGTCTAAATGATAGCATCGTGGGGTGAGGGTGTACAAGACCATAGGGACATGAGAATGTGCTAAGGTATATACCTTGGTTTTGTGGAGAGAAGATTTAGATATTGATGGTAAACTTTAAAACTTTGTAGAAAAAGTAAGCATAAGGATGAATCTTTTAAAGCTGAGCTATCCACTGTAAGGATAAAATAGTATATAGATGTTTTAAAATAGGATAAGAAAAATTGAATTCATGTAAGAGTAGTAGAAAATGACAAAGTAAATAAAAAGAAAGTATGGTCAACAGACAACTGGAAATATGATAGCTGAAATGAGACATATAATAACATCAATATGACATGTAAACAGTTTAAACTAACCAATAAAGTTAAAGGAATCTCATATTGATAAAAAACAAAAACAAGTAAAATAACAATCTTAAGGTTCAAATCTATCAAATAATTTTATATGCTGTCTTTTAGATAAAGTTTAAAATAAAAACATGTAGCTTTTTTTTTGGTACTGGAGACTGAACCCAGGGGCACTCTACCTCTGAGCTACACACCCAGTCCTTTGTAATTTGAAACAGGGTCTTGCTAAGTTGCTGAGGGTCTCACTGAGTTGCCGAGGCTTGCCTTGAACCTTCAATTCTGGTTTTGTTTTTTATCAACATGAGAGTCCTTTCACTTTATTGGTTAGTTAGGTGATTCCCCCCTTGCACAGCTCGCTCTCTCTCTCTCTCTCTCTCTCTCTCTCTCTCTCTCTGCATGAGCAGGGACATCCATCTTCTCCTGCCCTTGGACATCACTGCTACTGTTTTCAGGCTTCCTCAGGACCAAAACCGTACCACCAGCTTTCCTGGGCCTCCAGCTTGATGTTGGAAGATCATGGGATGTCTCAGTCTCCATAATTACAAGAGCCAGTCCCTCATAATACGTCTTTTTCTATCTATATTAATCTTATTAGTTCTGCTTCTCTGGAGAATCCTGACCAAATACAGTCTAACTATATTTTTTGGTGACACACTTAAGCTCTTCATATACTAGATTTTAATCCTCTCAGCTCCCTTCTGGCTTGGACCTACCTCAACTGTCTGCTTATAATAAATATTTTGGAAGAAGAAGTCAAAAGGCGACATATATAGTTGGGTGCAGTGGCGTGTGCCTGTAATCCCAGTACTTGGGAGGCCAAGACAGAAGGATTGCAGGTTTGAGGCTAGCCTCAGCAGCTTAGTGAGATCCTCAACAACTATGGAGACCCTGTTTCGAAATAAAAAATAAAAAGGGCTGGGGGTGTAGCTTGGTGGTAGAATGCCTGTGGGTTCAATCCCCAGTACCAAAAAAAGCTACATATTTTTATTTTAAACTTTATCTAAAAGTCAGCTTATAGAATTATTTGATAGATTAGAACCTTGAAATTGTATTATCTTATTTGCTCAGGAAGTATTTAAGCATGTCACTTCCTCAAAACTAGTTCCAATCTGTATATTGCATCTTATTCACTAATCCTGGTATCCCAGTGCAGAGGAGTTGTCATGTGCTTCCAAATGGGACCAAGATAAACATTGAGTGGCATATTCCTGGAAAGTTTAACTCTTTCAGCAGTAGGAAGTTTATTTCCCTCTTTTCTTGATCTGGTCATGTAGACAAAGCCAATTTATGCAGTCATAAAACACACTATTTAAAAAGAGGTCTTTAATTCACGTGGTCATGGTTTGGACATGGTCTGTCTCTAGAGTTTCATGAGCTTCAAGCATGGTCTCCAGGGTGGCAATGATGAGAGATGGTAGGACCTGTAAGAGGCGGCGTCTATAGGAAGTAATCAGGCCAACCCTTGGAAGAGATTAATGCCCATCTCGCAGAAGTGAAATAGGTCTTATGGGACTAGACTACCTCAAGAGTGAGTTCGGCTTTCTCAACTCATTCTCTGTCTTCCTCTCTTGCCACGTGGCCTTTCTCTCTTGCCTGTGCTCCCACCATGTGATGCCCACCTTGAGGCCCTCATCAGACACTAATGCTGGATGCAGCGATTTGGACCTCAGGACTGTGAGCTAAATCCACATCCTTTCTTCCAGAAGCATCTCCCAAGACATTCTCATGCTCGGGGGCCCTCCTCCTGAACGGGTGTGTCTGAAGATAGATATCATGAGAATGATTTGCTTCGGAGACCAAGGCTGCTTGTGGTCCCCTGCCATTGGTTCTTGTTTTGAGGAATCAGGGTTTGTAGGACAACTCATGGTGCTTACTCATGCCTGGTTCACTTTCACAGGGTTGCTGTATCACCAGCGGAAGCCCAGTTGTAATCAGTTTATTTACTCTTAGGACAAAGTCGTTAGAAGGGACACCACTGCTTACAGATTTAGTTGCTTCATTATGTTCAGCAAGTAAAATATAAAAACACTAAGTCAGAAAAAGATCTTATCTACTTCCTTTTCTTGATACGGAACATTCAACATCTAAATATTTTCAACAGTCTCATAATCCTTACTTCTTCTTTTCCCAAGCTGAGATAATCATAACAGTATTTTAAATAAAATTCCCCTAGAAGCACTTTCAAATCATGTTAAACCACTTCAAAATTATTGGCTATACTATATATTAAATAAGGGAATGAATTAAAGCATGCAGCAAAGAAAGACCGATAGCAGAAAAATAGTCACGGAAACATGACTTAGATGTTAATATAGCATAAATTATTATTTGGTACTGGGGATTGAATCCAGGGGCATTCTACCTCCAAGCTATACCCCCAGTCCTTTTTATTTTGAACCAAGGTCTCACTAAGTTGCTGAGACTGGCCTCGAACCTGTGATCCTTCTGTCTCAGCTTCCCAAGTACTGGGTTTACTGATATGCACCACCATGCCTGGCCAATGTGTCATAAATTATTTTTTAAGTAAAAAAAAAATCTTAGGCTTTTAAAGTTCTTACATTTCATGTATGGAATATTGGAATCTTTACATCTCATTAACATAATCAATGCTGCAAATGACCAAAATAAACAAAGATGTTAGTAGAAGAGACTAAAGAAAAGTTGTGATCAAGTGGAGTAGCCACCAAACACAAGGGTTCCTGGGCTTCTGGCCCCTGTTTATCTTTTTTGCTGTGGCCCACAAGCTGAATGCCACCGTGATTTACTTTTAAAAGCCATGCTTTTGAATTTATAACTTTATCTCTTTTTTAAAATTAATTGAATACAGTGGAGATTATGTGAAACAGTCAAGTTCAGGAAATATTTTAAAGGAGAAGTAAAAAAGACTTGCGGATGCATTGTGAGAAATAGGGAAAATAAAAAAATCAAGGGAAGGGACTTCTCCATCAGGCGATGGCAGACTACGAACTTTAGACCAGCTCTCCCATGGAAGAAGAAAAGCTAGACATAATGATAAAAAAAAAAACTGCTGGTAGGTATCAGAGAGCTAACAGGGAAATGATGAATTAACTGGCTAAGATCCAGAAAAAGAAAGAAATTCAGATGGATGAGCCTGGCACTGAAATTACTTTTGCTTAGGGATATTTGCTGGTTGATCTACAAGAGCTGGTTGAAAGATTAGCAGTGTTTTGACAGCCTCTTGTGGTGGGGAATAGTGGGGTGGAGTGGACACAAAATCTCTCCTCACACTGATTGCATTCTGGCTTTGAGTCACCCGATAGCTCCCAAAAGCCTAGTCCCTAAAGTTGGATTAATAGAATCCCAGATTGCTCATGTCTACAGATCCTAGGCAGACATAAATGAAAATCCTTTCCAGAGGAAAACAAAATCCATTTTGTCTAATTATTTCTAAATTTTCAATAATTTGAAAAATAAGACACAATGCCTGGCACAAGAGGAGACCAGACTTCACATAAAGAACCAATAGAGATTTACCCACAGAAACTTTAAAATATTCTTTCTTTCCTTTATTTTTATTTTTATGTTTTATTTTTTGGTACTGGGGATTGAACCCAGGGACATTCTACTCCCAGCTACACTCCCACCCCTTTTTATTATTATTATTTTTTATTTGAAACAGGGTATCACTAAGTTGCTGAGCATCTCTCTAAGTTGCTGAGGCTGGCCTTGAAACTGCAATTTTCTTGTATCAGCCTCCCAAGTACTGGTATTACAGGCATGTGCCATCATGCCTGGCTTAAAATATTCTTTTTATGATCCAAGAGACCAAAGACAAAAACATTTTGGTAGAGAACTGGAAATTGTAAAATTGACTTGACATTTCTAAAAAGAATTAAATAGACATTCTAGAACAGAAAAAGAAATACAATAACCAAAAATTAACTGGCAGAACTAAAATCTGAACTCAAGAAATTCAATTTCAGGAGCCATTATAGTCTTAAGAGCTGCTTTCAAAACTGGGGGGGGGGATTGGGATATTCTTAAATTCTAAATTTAAAATATTGGAGTTCAGCCAAGTTAAACTATTTTTCAGTTATTTACTGAAAAAATTACATTATCTTATAAAAGATAGATGGCATGGTCAGACATGTGATTTGGGGGCAAATTTTTAAGCCACTGAAACAAAAAAGTATGAACATTTGCTATTCATACTTTTTAAAAAAGTATGAATAAAAATGATAAAAAATAAGAAGGTTTGCTATTCCCCAAAGAAAGGCTTAATGAAATTTAAATAAAATTGCAGGCAGCTATCAGCTTCTATGATGGCTATAATTTTCATGTTTCATATTATTTAACTAGAAAGTTATATAGAACTGAGGCATTTAAGATAAACCCACTTGGCTCCATCTACAATATTCGTTCTAAAATGTTTCTGCTCTTAAATCAGATGATACTTGTCTCTTTTCAGAATGTTTTGCCTTGATGGTAGTTTTAGTCAAGAAACTGGACTTTTCAGTTTATTTCTGTTTTTTTTTTCTGGACTTCCCAGTTGCCACTCATAAGTGAAAATAGGAAACATCTCCATGCAGAACTACTTCAAGGTTGTATTTTCAACAAAATTTCCCATTAATTTGGTTTCTTGGGAATGAACACGATTGAGTGGAATACCATTGTATTTGAGACCAGAATTAGGGTAGATTATTTACCAATATTTATCTACACAATATTTATCTACCACAGTAGACATTGTGAAGTCATCTGACCCCTTTGATAAAGAATATTGTTGCTCTGGTGTTGAAAGTGTACACAGAAGCTTGGCATGGTGGTGCATGCTTGGAATTCCAGCACTTGGGAGGCTGAGACAGGAGGATTGCAGGAAGGTTCGCAGCCAGCCTCAGGCCCTCCACAATTTAGTGAGACCATGTTTCAAAATAAAAAATAAAAATAGGGCTGGGGGTGTAGCTCAGAGTTAGAATGTCCCTGGGTTCAGTCTCCAATAACACACACACACACACACACACACACACACACACGCACACACACACTCCACAGTTCAGTCCCTTTATGGATTGATAGATTGCGGCAGTTTATGGATTATGTGGAGTTTAAGCTCCAGAGCTCTGCATGGGGTTAGCTGAGTCTGGTGTGGACCTATTTTACAATTTGACTTCTCTCTCTGCCCATACCAGTTTCTGTCCCTTCAACTCACAAGTGATGATCTCAAGTTTCTCCTTAATACTCATCTTTCACACTAAACTCCATCTTCCCAGGGCACCAATAATGATGGTTTTCACATTTTCCAGAAATGAGGCATGGAATCTTCCATCCATCCATCCATTTGTTTATACTACAGTTTTAATAAATTATCCTGGCAATTCAGAAGATTCATTATTGTTCTGTTCAGTAACATTTCTTCAGTGGAAGTTTGGGGGCATTATGACTTACAGGAGCTTTAACTTACTAATGCTTATTAAACCTTTTTATTTTGGCTACCACAACATTTCATTTATCTGCATCACATCATTCTGATTATTTTTGTTGTTGTTGTTGTTGCATGCCCTGAATCTTAATAGGTATCACTGACAATCGGTGGAGTAAAAGGTTTCTGGCTTGAGCAATACCTTTCTTTGGATCCTTTCTTTCTCTTCTGCTCTGTTTCCTGGGTCCCTGTGCCCAGGCGGCACAGCCAGGAAGTCTGGGGTCTTTGGATTTTTTAGAGAGATGCATTTACAGGACACATACATCTTTATCTTATTATACTGATTTTCATGGCACATCCTTGATGGATTATTATGCTAACAAACTCCTGGTCTCTTTATTGTTTTAAATACTTGCTCTTCATAAGAAATAAAAATGGGAGCTGAGAGTGGGGAGTGGGGTTTGAGGGTGAAGAGACAAAAACTTTTATCCTGTAGAATCTACTTTGTAAACGATATGTTTTTTGATACCACTCACTTGGCTCTTGAACTGCTGGTTTCAAATTGTTGCCTGATCTCAGGTGAGCACACACAGTGTGTTTATGAAAGCTGCCATCTGAAATTTCAAACCAGAGGTGTAGAGTTGCAGGACACAGGACTAACAAACAGGGAATGTTTTGCTCTTAAGTGTGCTACCAAGTCACTCCGAGACTTTAGTCAGGACGTTTAGCACTTCTATGCTTTAGTTTTGGCAGTGTCTTTGAGTAGGTGTTAAAATAAATGATCATCAAGAATTTTTGATGATGTGGGAAAAAGTCATGTAAATTGAATATTAAGAGGAAAAAAAGATTATAGACTTACGAAACTTGTCTAGTATTACTGGACTAATAGTTACATAGCAGACTTAACCTTAAGTCTGTCTGTTACCAAAATCCATGGTCTTACCTGGCATGGTGGGACAGGCCTGTAGTCCCAGTACTTGGGAGGCTGAAACAGGAGGACCACAAGTTTGAGGCCAGCCTCAGCAACTTAGTGAGACCTTCAGCAACTTAGTGAGACCTTGTTTGAAAATAAAAAATAAAAAGGGCTGAGGGTGTAGCTCAGAGGTAGAATACCCCTGGATTCAATCCCTAGTACTGTCCCTCCCCAAAAAAAACCCATGATCTTAAAAGAAGTATTATATTTTAAATGACATTTCCTCACTGTTTTTCTGATATCTGGTTAAACATTGGACAGCAGAGAAGATTGCTAAAGCTCATTGTCCTCATTGTCACAATTTATATCCTCAAGTCTTCTATACACTTTTGGACCTTATTTCACTGCGTGAACCAAGTTAATTCACTAGAAAGAAAGCCTGAGAAGGGGGATATATATATATATATATATATATATATATATATATATATATAGTTAAGGGTTTGGCAAGAAGGAAGATGGAACTGCAAACTTAGAAAAAAATGCATGTTGTTTAATCTTTTTCCTGTTTGCAATATTTTCTTCCCCTTCCTGGAGAATTTTGCCTTGGGGAGGAAATTCTTACCACATAGAAGATTTCTTTTTATCTCTCAAATGTAATCTAAATGCTCATTAACTGCGTATTAACTGACAGTATTAGGCTGGGTTTTCCTGAGAAGTCAGAATTCTAGATGCGTGGCAATAAAAGATGAGTGTTTATTTGGTATTTCATTAAAATGATCAGTCTAACTCTTCAAAGGGGAAAGTAATTGCCAGTAAGTACTGAATTGTGACATATAAAAATGGTTCTCCAAGACAGATGTCCTGTCCTAATGTCCAAAACTTATGAATATGTTACCTTCTGTGGCAAAATGAACTTCTCAGATGTAATTGAATCAAAGATCTTGAGATAGAGGGATTAGCCTGGATGATCTGGGTGAGCCCAATATATTCACAAAGGGTCTTTACAATAGGGCAGCAGGAGATGTGACAATGGAGTAAAGGTCCAAATGTGTGGCCACAAGCCAAAGAACACAGGCACCTCTAGTAGCTAGGAAGGGCAAGGAAGAGATTCTTTCCATGAGCCTACAGAAAAAGTGCAGCCTATCCACACCTTGATTTTTAGCTCTGTAAGATCCATTTCAGACTTCTGGTTAAGTTTGTATTGTGTTAAGCTACTAAATGTGTGGGTATTTGTTAGAATAGCATTGGAAAACTAATATCTTTGGGATTCTCCCAGAGTTGTATGTAGACTCCCATTTTAGACAGAAATTTCATCCAAGACTTTTCAAGAGGAATTACTTATTCCAGACTTAAATACTAAGCCTTTTTAACCTGGAGAACATGTCTAAAAGCTATCATGATTGGGAAACTTACAGGCATAGCCCCCAAATAGATAAGGATCCTGCCTGACTTTTTAATGCAAGTTCACAGAAATCCGTTTATGTTGGGCATGTTCAATGCCTTTCTGTAAACTTTATCTGTGAGCAGCAGAAGTGGGAGGAGAACCAATGAGCTGAAAGATATCTCAATCAATCTGCTTCCTCTGTCTTCGCTTCAGCGCTTTGTACAGGAAATCTAATGCTGTGTCAAGTTCCAGAGAAGAGTTTCTTCTCTCCTAAGTTACTAATCAGGCAAAAACACGTCGCGCTGAAGGGAAGGGCTTGAAGGAAAGAAGTGGCCGGCTGCTGATGGGCTGAGAGAATCCGGCACCCTGAAGTCGACTAGGGGCAGCCTCGCCATGCTCAGAGCTGCCTCTCTACCTGTGAGGACAAAAAGCGTTGCGTGAAGGGAAGAAACAAGAAACCAGAAATGCTCTGTCCTTGGAGAACTTATGACTTAGGTCTGCACTTGGTGTTGACTGTCATCTTGGTGACTGGTGAGTCTGAATCCTTTTTGGAAGTATGACTGCCGAGGGACCCGGGCTTAGTTCCTCTGAAGCTTTCTTTGCTTTTCTTATGGGACAATGCGAGCCAGTCACAGTCACAGATAGAGGACGTTACTCACAGATTTATTTTACTTTATCATCTTGACTTTCTGCTTTGTCTTATACAATCCCTTTGTATCCTACTACAATATACACATTTCTAGAATTTGTTTCACTGCTCCTTCTTATTCCCCCACACCCCCTTTTTTTGGACAAGGTGTACTAAATTAAACACATACTAGTAGCAATCAAAGGTGCCTGGGTTCTCTTTATCTTCTTCTCCTCTTTATAAAACATTTAAATAATTATCCTATCCTATCTAGGTCCACATTATTGACAGTGTAAATTGGGAAGGTTTTTGCTTTCTCTCACTCTTTATGAGTAGGTGCTTTTAAAATACAGTGTATGTACAGTTTTGCTGGCACATCTGTATTTATGTCAGAGGTGTAGAGGAGACACTTTCTGGATTAGAGGACATACTCCTCCATGTCTGGGTTCCTGTAGGAGTTGAAGAGAACATGGGGCTACAGTGGGGGTGTCCTGGTTTCACTACAGAGGGTTGGTAGGAGTTGATGTGGGAGGGAGTTTTCAGGTTTCAATTTTAGTAGATGGAACAGATGCAGGGGACCGGTATAGTTGGTTTTAAATTTTATAACTTGATAATAAAAGAGAAAATGTATTTTTCCCTCATCTGAATGACTTTGAAATCATTTTTGTCCATCTTCCAGCAAAAGAAATCATATTAATCTTATTGGTGAGAACATGTAAAATAACCATCCTCTTCTATTGTACCTTTCTGTTGAGAATTTTCACATACATTTTTTCCTTTGATCTGCACAGTAACCCAGAGAAGTAGGCATGAAAGACATTTCTTCATTTTACAAAGATAGAAGCCGAGGCTTAGAGAGGTGAAATGATTTGTCCAGGGTTAGATAGGATTAGTATGTGGCAGAATCACACTCAATTATAATATATGTCAGTAAGTGTTACAAAACACTTGGGTGGGCAACTTTCCTCAATATTTAACCCTTAGGTTTTTCACTAAAAAGCACCACTACTCATAACAGCACTAAAAAAGTTAAGCCAATATTTAGCAATAAACTTAATGAACTATTACTCAATGAAGAAAACCCAAGTGATCTGAATCTTTCTCTAGTTGGGATCTTGTTATAGAAAGCTCTTCTAGAAACCTGCATAGGACCTAATTTGGCATGGGGGAGAGGAAGGCAAGGAGCTATTTATGTCAAGTTGAACTTACTTTTGAGAAAAGGAAAAAAATAGCAAGATTAAAAATAGTAGATAATTTGAATTTTAAAGGTTGAAGGTTTAATTTTAAAACTATTTCCAGACACAACTAGCAAGGAGATACTACATACAACAACTCTTTGAAGTCTATTCTTGTATCATTATAAAGTTATCAAAATATTTAGAATAAAGATATAAGAAAGCAAATTACTTTATGTACAGTGTTTTGGCTTGATAAATTCTTAAAAAAAGATTTAGGCTGGGCATGGTGGCACACAGCTGTAACTCCAGTATTTGGGAGGCGGAGACAGGAGAATCACAGGTTCAAGACCAGTCTCAGCAACTTAGCGAGACTCTCAGCAACCTAGCGAGACCTGTTTCAAAAACAAAAAATAAACATAGGGCTGGGGTGTAGTTCAGAGGTAGAATGCTCTGTGTCCAAGCCACAGTACCAAAAAAAAAAATTAGAATAATGAAAAGAAAACCAGTTGGGGCAATGACTTTTTCTCTCTCTCTTACCAATACACTCCTTTGTTATCAATATTGCCAGACAGAAATAACTCACTAGGTACATGATACATTCACCAAGGAATAAGAGCTAATGACTTCAATGTAAACCACAGAATATTTTAATTTACTTTTTACTTTTTCTTCACTTATTTGTTTATACTTTCAAGCAATGTGGTATTTAGCAGACACAATTTAGTAAGAAAATACCTGAGGGGAAAAGTTCCCAACATAGTACCTGGTTCCCTTCCCTTACTCTCCTCCTACCCTGTGCCACTTCATCCTCCTTTTAGCCCTATCATCTTTATTTGTGTATTCAAATTATATTTTCCTGTTCCAATTAAAACCATTCCACTTTTTATAAGAGTTACTGATTTTGCCAATATGAATTGTTGAGAAGGAACTCTCTTGCTTTCCTTCTTTGGGCTAATTTTTATCCACTTATCATTACTTTCCACTAGAGGGCGAGTAGGTAACAAGAAAAGGAGATAAAAATCAAGGTAGGGCTGTTGGGTAGTTTCAGCAGATTTGCAAAAGATAGAGAAAGATTAAAAGCAATTGTGAAAAGGAAGGGATTTGTCCTCATTAACTTTGGTCCTGTCTTTTCTAGTCTGTAATAGTTGTGAATTTACATATTATAATAATTTATAGGTGTTGCCGGGCGTGGTGGCACACGCTTGTAATCCCAGTACTTTGGGAGGCGGAGACCGGAGGATCCGGGTTCGCAGCCAGCCTCAGCGCTCTCTCTGTCTCTCTGTCTCTTTGTCTCTCTCTCCCTAGTGAGGCCCTCTGCAACTTTGTGAGACCCGGTTTCAAAATAAAGTATAAAAAAATAGGGCCGGGGGTGTAGCACGGAGGTAGAACGCCCCTGGGTTCAATCCCCGGTACTGCAAAATAAATAAATAAATAAATAAATAAATAAATAAATAAATAAATAAATTATAGGTGTATTTTCCTTTAAACATCCATGCTTAAGCAATTAGTAAATTTACCAAAAGTCCTTACTAAGAGCACTGAATATGTATAGAGGGGTGTGTGCACACCAAAAGTTATTGGCACTCTAAACTAGAGAGACAAAGCTAAGATGGAGCCATTGGGGAACATTTAAAATCAGTAAATCTTGAAATTGTCTATGAACTTGTAAAAATCTGAAGAGAGGAGGAATGATGGTGTGTTGGCCTTGTCGAAGGCTTTATGGAGGAGGTGAATATCGAGTTGGGCCTCGAATCGTAGGTTTGGGTAGATGGGGAAAGGCAAAGAAATGAATTGGGAGAAGAGGATGTGCACATGAACGAAGGCGAGGTGGTTCAGGGAGAGAAAGAATTGAGCTTCACGGAAAACAGATTGTGCATTGTATGATAGGAGGAAATAAGACTGGGTTTCAAGGGTCTTTGACAGCTAAGCGGAGGAATCTGGGCATTGTGCAGTAGACAATGAGAAGCCATCTATCATTCTGTGAATGATACTTTCCTATGTAATGTAATAAAGTGATCTCTTGGGAGGATAGTATAGCCATAGTATCCCAGGGAATGGTAGTGGCACTTAGTAAAAGGCTTATTTTGAAGCAGGAGCCCAGAGCTTCTACCCCAGGCTTCCTATTTTGGAAAGTTCCATAATGCCACATTGGTAGCTGAGGGGGTTTGTGGAGAAAGATATTTAATTCAGTTTAGGGAGGAAGAACACAGAGGACGGAAATTCCTATAGGTACTTGGAAACACGGCCAAATTCAGGGTTGGTAGGACATTTATAGAGTGGATACTTCCCCAAAGAAAATACACACAGAGGCAAACAGAATAGAATAGGCACTAGAAATTTTCATATTTGGGACCTAGGAGCCATAGTTATCTCTTTTTTCCCTCTATCAGAGAGCAAAATATAAGAAGAGATGGGAAAGAGCACAACGTGAGCTATAAATTACGTGCTTAACCTTGAATTAGAGGCAGAAAACTTTTCTGCGATTGAGGAATGAGTTGAGAAGTTAGAAATAGGGAAGTTAGTAGGTTAACAATGGCAAAAAAGAGTTGGGAAAAAATTGCAAGTGTTCACTATAGACAGCTACTTCCTAGTAGTGGTATGAGTGTTTCAGTTAATGCTGCTAGTTAATAAAATCAAACAGTGGTTGTTTGCTTTTATGTTGTCTCTGAAAAATTAATCTATAAGGTGATTAAAATGTACTAATCCATAATATATTCTTTGCCTCTTCTATAGTGATACGACTGACACATACTTGCCAACTCCTGATTGGAATTAGAGAGCAAATTTGTGGTTATGAAATATTTCTGGACTGTGTAATGGTTATAGCTCTTAAGAAGCAAATCAATTTCCACTACTTTTAAAACAATAATAATAAATATCACAAAATCATATAATAGTCATAGTTGCAATCTACTCATTTTACTCCTCCCAGGAAGAAGTGGTATTGTATGGGCATTAACTGTAAGCAAACAATTTCAAACTTTTCCTAGCTCAAATTTATATGCATTTCATGTCTAAAAACCTAGACCTTATACTAAGAACAAAATCTTATTTGTGCTTAAGGAAAGCACTACCCAAAAGCTCTAGAATTGAAGTAGGATGGGAAGATTTTCCATTTCTAAAGAAATAATTTTAAAAGTCTCTATTAGTTTCGCTTATTGATGCTGTTACAAGTTCTCTTGGAATCAGACTCCGGGAGAGAGTTTTGTGTACAGAATGTTTACTGGCAGGGGGAGAAGTCGGCCTACCATCTTCACCAACTGTCACCTTCATCTGACCCCATGGGAACCTCAGGAACTAAAATGGCCTTAGGTCCTCTATGATCAAAATGGCTGGCCCTTTATACCTGCATCTTAGTCAGTCATTGGATGTGGCAGTCCCATGAAAGGTCTGACTATGGTCAAAGTAACTGAGGCAATCTCTGAAGATTCTGGAAACTTCTGCCAACAGCGCTCCTAATAATAGAAGTGGAGTCATTCCTTGAAGGGGGTTCTGGGTGGCACATACTAAATCCACCAGAGTTGCCATTTCAAATATTCTTCATTCCTTCTTAAACTTCTGAGTTTCTGTCTGATATTATTTCCCTTTAGCCTGAATATTTTCTTTTATCATTTCTAGAAGTGTAAGTCTGCTGGTGGGTAATTCTATTAGTTTTCTTTTACATGAAAAAGTCTTTATCTTGCTTTTATTCTTAAAGCGTATTTTGGCTGGATGTAGAATTCTGGTTTGACTTTATTTTTCTTTCAGTCCCTACAAAATTTTGTTTTAGCCGGATGTGGTGGCACAGGCCTGTAATCCCAGTACTTGGGAGGCTGAGACAGGAGGATTGTAGGTTTGTGGCCAGCCTCAACTTAGTGAGACCCTGTTTCAAAAAAAAAAAAAGATGCGTGTGTGGGGGGTTGTAGCTCAGAGGTAGAATGCCCCTGGGTTCAATCCCCAGTACCAAAAAAAAAAAAAAAAAATTGATTCACCATCTCTGATGAGAAGTCAGTTGGCTATTTACAACATTGCTTCCCTGGATAGAATCCATTATTTTTTCTGGCTGCTTTCAACATTTTCTCTTTATTCTTAGTATCCATCACCTATAATGAATCTATGTGTGGTTATTTTTATCTTTAAGGAATTGCTTAACCTCTTTGACAGTAATTTCCTCATTTGTGAATTGAAGGAGCTGTATGGGTATGACACTGTTAAGAATTATAGAGTTTTCAGGCAGGGAGGACTTCAGAAACCTTCAAATTAATTTCTTGCCTTTTATACATGGGCAAATAAAGCCCAGGCATATTCTTTTTTTTTTTTTTT
>PVJS01028834.1:0-25229 GCA_004027185.1 Glis glis
TTCCATTAATTCACTTCTTTCTTGCCCTCCCCCTTCCCTTGTACCACTTCCCTTGTTCCGCTGAGGGTTCTCCATTATCAACCGGAGTCCCTTGTGTGTCCCCACTACTCCTTAGGTTGCACATATTAATGAAAACATATGTCCCTTCTTTTTTTGTAATTGACTGATCTCACTTAACATAATGTTCTCCAGATCCTTCCACTTTCTAGCAAATGATGTTATTTTGTTCTTCTTTATTGCTGAGTAGAATTCCATTGTGTATATTTCCCACAATTTTGTAATCCACTTATCTGTTGATGGACACCTAGGTTGGTTCCATAATTTGGTCACTGTGAATTGTGCTGCTATGAACATGGCTATGCATATATTCCTGTAGTTTTCTGGTTTCAATCCCTTTGGTATGATACCCAGTAATGGTATAGCCAGATCATATGGTGCGTCCATTTCCAGTTTTCTGAGGAATCTCCACACTGATCTCCATAGTGGTTGCACTAGTTTGCAATCCCACCAACAGTGTAGAAGAGTCCCGATTTCCCCACATCCTTGCCAACATCTGTTGTTGTTTGACTTCTTAATGATTGCCATTCTAATTAGGGTTAGATGAAATCTTAGAGTAGTTTTGATTTGCATCTTCCTGATTGCTAATGATGTTGAACATTTTTTCATGTATCTATTGGCCATTTGTATCTCTTCTTTTGTGGAGTGTCTGTTCATTTCAGTTGCCCACTTCTTGATCAGATTATTTGTTTTCTTAGTGTAAAACCTTTTAAGTTCTTTGTATATCCTAGATATTAGACCTCTGTCAGAGGGATAGCTTGCAAATATCATCTCCCATTCTGTAGGTTTTCTCTTTAGGCTCTTGATGGTTTCCTTTGATGAGCAGAAGCTATGTAGTTTAATGCTGTCCCACTTATTAATTCTTGTTTTAATTTCCTGTGTTTTGGAGGTCTTGTTGAGGAAGTTTCTACCTGTGCCTATATGTTCGAGTGTTGAACATATGCCTTCTTCTAATAATTTCACAGACTCTGGTCTAACTGACCTCACTTAGAATGATATTCTCAGGTTTCCTCTATTTTCCTGCAAGTGACATAATTCAATTATTCTTTATGGATGAATAAAACTCCATTGTGTGTATATACCACATTTTCTTTATATATTCACCTGTTGCCTGACACCTAGGTTGGTTCCATAATCTGGCTATTGTGAATTATTGTGCAATAAGCAGGGGCATGCAAGTATCGCTATTCTATTTTAACTCTAATTCCTTTGGAAAGATGCTGAGGAGTTGTGTAGCTGGGTTATATTGTGGTTCCTTTCCTAGTTTTTTGAGATCATGGTATTAGTGTCCATAGTGGTTGTATTCATTTGCAGTCTCGCCAGCAGCATATAAGGGTTCCTAATTTCCCATATACTTATCAGCATTTATTATTGTTTGTATTTCTGATGATTGCTACTCTAACTGGAGTTAGATGGAATCTCAGTGTAGTTTTGATTTGTATTTCTGGGGCATTCAATGGGTGTAGATATCAATGAATGCTCCCCTTTTCTGGGTAGTAAGCCTTTGTTCTTAACTTATAATATTCAAAATGCCCTTTTTGTTTAATTCCTGAATAATTTCTCAATTATAATTATAAATGTATTTGGCATTTGCTTCTTGATTCTCCTTGCCCCCTCTGCATTGTCTCTACTAAGTGACAATTATTTTTCAGGCTCATATACTTGTTTTTTAACTAAATCCTCACTAAAATTTACTACCTTGAATGCTATTTGTTAGCACTGAAAGACTAGTGAACTTTACATAATTTGCTTATAGCCTCACTGATTTCCTTAAGAAATTAAGCTAAATAAGCCAATATTTATGTTTTTAATTGATTTTTTCTAGAGAAAGTAAATACTGCTAACTTGGTATTAACAAGAGAGTAAAAATGTTTCTCCTCAAAAAGTGCGGTTATTTAGTAAAAGCTTATAGTATAAACTTCTTTATAAACTACACAGTTTTTAATTTGAGACAACCAAGGAAAAGAAGTATAATTACTTTTTCCCCTCTCTCTATATTTTTAATATACATTTATTGGTGCATTGCAGTTATCTATCATAGTGAGGTTCAACGGGCCACAAACCGACATGCACACAGCACTTGGTGTGGCTCCCTTCAAATCCCTCTATATCTTAAGACACCCAATTTGTAAACTTACCATCTTTATTTTCAGGATAAATTATATTATGCTAGGTAATTAAAACAAATAACATGGTTTTCTCTTCTGGGCCTTTATTTACTCAGTAATGCTGTCAGCTAAGCCTCCTCTTTTAGGTCATGTGCTAATCCACAGTATCCTTAAATATTATCCAGACTATCTTTGAGAGAATTAAAAATATTAAATTTTATTTTTCTTATTTTTATCTTAACTGGATTGAATGGATAATTTTTTTGTTTCATAAAAGCCAAGTGCAGAGTAAAATATACAGACATTTGGTTGCAAGGGAACTTTACTACTTTCTGCAACTTTAATGTGTACACTGAATAACTTAAACTCTCTCTCTCTCTCTCTGTCTCATGTGTGTGCATGTGTGTATGTGTATTCCTTTTTGGCTGGTTGGCAAGTATTACAGTCATCAAGTTTCTATTTTACCTTCTGCGTAAAACCCTCCAGAAATTCTTAAAATGATCCCTTTTAAATATACAAACAATTGACTCAGTGTTAAATTCTTGGTATCTGAGATCATGTCTATTTTGCTCACTCCTTTAATTAAGTTCCCAACACAAAAGTTAGGACTTAGTAGATAGTAAACAATTATTTTTGAATTAAAGAGAGTTAATTATGTAATATACACAATAGATACTGGAAAGAAGTCCACCATCAATATCATCTTAAATATGTTAATTAGAAAATAATCACTAAGTTTAAAATAATGTAGTTTTCAAGTTTCTACAATAACTTTGTAGTATTTTGTAATAAATACAAGGTAACTCTACATAACTTTGCAGTTATTTTAGTATAATAACTCTGTAGTATAATATAGTCCCCAAATTAACACACTGGAAAAATATACTTTATGAGGGATAAAATCTAAAATGATTAGATAAAATACAAATTACATGTAGTCAAATATTTCACTGAAAAATTTAAATGATCCATAAAATGCTGTATTCAAACATATAATTTTATAATCATTTCCAAACAGGTTGGTGATCCACTAGCATTAGAACAGATTGTTGTTTATTGACTTACAAATTAAATACATATGTATGTATGTATATTTTCCTTTAAGGACATGTTTCAGAATAAATTCATATAGTTTACTATAATCTTATTCAGTAATAAGCACAGAGGACATGAGAACACCTGAAGAAAATGCAGAATCAAATTTTTCATCTATATTCACTCAGGGCTGTATGTTTATTGATAAAATTAGAAGTAGAAAAATCTGAATTATGTAATCCTTTTTATCTTTCTCTCTCTCTGTCTCCTTTATAGTTTTATGTAACACCTGTTACCAAATTCTTCATAATTTAATAAGAATCAACATAATTTTCTGTTGTGTATGCAATGTCTTGTGTAGCACAATATCAATATTAGTTCTACAAGATCCATTAGCATTAAGGTTACAAGGAATTTGCCATACCAGTGATAATCTCATTGCAGTAAAATATGGCTGGTATTTGAATGCTCTACATTTATGAATTTCCAAATTTTCTGTAAGCAGCACAGACTGCTTTTATACCATCTAATTCTAAAACCTTCAACAATAAAATACATTTGAAAATACTCATTTTGTATATATCCTCATTTTCAAAGTATTTGTTGTGATTGTAATTGGAGTTAATGAACATTCAAATTCCACTGAAAACTTATCATACCTTATGATAATTCTCCCTTGCTTTTTTGCTTGTTTATCATCTTGACATTTCACCCATGGAGCCATTTTGGAAATCATGGAAATTAAAACTGAGCATGAAAAAAAATGTTTTGGATTTGGATCATTGAGAGCATGGGCTAAACCACAGCAGAGAACTGACAGGAGCCAAGGTCTGAGGCAGAACACACACAAGTAGCAGGAGTATAGAAAGAGGCAGAAATACCAGTCTCACTGGATAAAAACATTCCTGTAAACAAGTGCAATTCTGCTAAATTGAATACAGCTTCTCTGCACAGCCATGGATGTCACACATAGATATGCAGATAATGGGGAGTCATTAAATGTTGCTGAAAAGTTAATGATATGATAAATGGCAGTACTGGAGATTTATTTGGTCCATGAAATTTAAGATAAATTATATTTTGATACTTTTGACACTTAACCCTACTAAATGCAGGTTAGAACTCTGGAATCATGTCATAATGTATCTTATGTAGAAAAATTGACTTCGTGGTATATACTCACAAACTAAGAAAATGATCTGAAATTGAAGCTAATAAAATCAGCACAACACATGTGATTAGCCATGTGTAGAAGTTTCCTGTCACTAGAGATAGTATGTAAATGTGTTACTGATTCTACTGAAGCAATTTCCAAGTCCAGGAGACTAATCTCAAATCACACTGAAAAGCAATGCAAGAGAAAAATAAATCTCATTACCTGAAACAAAGTCATATGGCAAAAAACTCCTCATAAAGACAAAAACAATGGAACCAACAACAAATTTATCATTGTTTTTCATCTTTGCTATTGATCAGAAAATATTTTATGTTTAATTATGAATAATTTAACACTAACCAAATAATTGCAATAATGAAGATTGATAGGCAATCTATTAGTATTTGACAACAACATTTACTATGGTAATAAAATTTTCTTGGATCCCAAATGACTTTCTCTTAGGTCTCGTTGGTGTCTTTAGTGAGTTTGTCTATCAGTAAGGATTGTTCTATAAAAATTAATTGCCCTTGTTATCTTGTGTCATTCAGTGGTTAGCAAATATTTGTTATATCTTATCAAACCTGAGACAATATGCACAACTTGAAGTGAGGGTTGCACAGATGAAAAGAACACCACGTACACCATCAGGAGCTCATTTTATATCAAAGGAAACAAATACGCAATGAAACACCAGTTAAATGTAATATAATAAGCTGGGCGTGGTGGTACAGCTTGTAATCCCAGTACTTAGGAGGCTGAGACAGGAGGATCACAGGTTCATGGCCAGCCTCAGCTACTTAGTGAGGCCCTCTGCAACTTAGCGAGACCCTGTTTAAAAAAAATAAAAACAATAAAAAATAGGGCTGGGGGTATAGCTAGGAGGTAGAATGCCCCTGAGTTCAATCCCCAGTACTGCAAATAAATAAATAAATAAAAATTTAAAAATGTAATGTAATAAGAATAACAATTGATACAGGCATAGAGTTAAGGATAATAGGTAAGTTTGAGTGGTCAAAAAGTATTATAAGGATGTAACTAGACAATATTATGCTAAGTGAAATCGCTCAGTCACAAAAAAGGGTAACATGTTTTCACTCATATGTGGAAGTTAGGGAGGAATTGGGATACAAAAGGGACTCCAGAAAAAAGGAGGAGGAACCCCAGTGGAGTGTTGGGGGTGTTAGGGGACAGAGGCAGGTGGAAGGAGGGAGACTCGATGAAGGAAACACGTCAATTGACACTCTGTACATATACAAAATTATCAACGGCAATCTCAATATCATGTAAGGGGAAGGGGAGGAGCCCTGGGGAAGCTCATCAGTGCTATGTGCATGTCGGTCTCTATCACTCTGAACTTAATTATGATGTGGGATTACAATGCACCAATACAAAATTTTTAAAAAGAACCATTATAAGAAAAGTAACCCAATATGGGTTAGAAAAAAGACAAGTGGAGCCTGGCATGGTGGTGCATGCCTGTAATTCCAGCACTTGGGAGGCTAAGACAGAAGGACTGTAGGACAGCCGCAGCAATGCAGCTAGACTCTCAGCAACCTAGTGAGACCCTGTTTCAAAACAAAAAAATAAAAAGGGCTCAGGCGTAGCTCAGGTTTCAGAAGTTGAATGTCCCAACGTTCAACCCCTAGCATCACACACACACACACACACACACACACACACACACACACACACACACCAAATGTAACAGACTAAGAAAATTAAAAGTGCATTCCAGGCAGAATGATTTTTAAAATAAATATAACCATAAATGAAACTTCAAAGAATAAAATAAGGCAGCTTAACAGAACTAAACTATAGAGAGTAAATTTGGGTGAGGTGGCCAAAGAGCATAGATCACTCAATGCTGATAACTGAAAGGACTATATTTTTAATTTCTCCTAACTCCATGAAATTGAACCTCAACATCTAGTGAGGTTCTTTTCTGTTTAGCACCTGCCTACCCATTTAATTATCTTGTATTTGACAAAATCTTCCCATTTTATCACTTTCATCCAACCATTCAGACTATATATTTTTTATTGCCTTCCCCACAACATTTCCTCTGCTTGTTTAGTGACAAGTGAGATATTTTCCTGTGCATCCTCAACTTGGATCCCATATCGCATCAGAATCATCTGAGGAAGGCATTTTCAATGCATATGATACATATTCTTAGATTTCTTTGCCTGGAAACTTTGACTCAGTCTAGATTCGTGCAAACATATCTGTATTTGTCCTAAGAATTCTGGGTGATTCTGCAATTATACAACAAATCAGATTTTGAACAATATTTATATATATGTATATGTATATATATGAAACACTCAATTATATTATAAAAATAAAACAAAAACAAATTGAGGGGGAATAGTTTATTAAAATGATTGAATATATTTTACTTCTTCCTATATCTGTAGCTTGAACATATATTTGGTTTGCACAATACTAAGATTGGAAATGTGCAAAAATAAAAAATAATCAAAGCTGGGTGTGATGGCACACATCTGTAATCCCAGTACTCAAGAGGCTGAGACAGAAGGATCACAGGTTCAAGGCAGCCTCAGCCACTTAGCAAGGCTCTTAGCAACTTACTGAGAATCTGTTTCCAAAGAAAACATAAAATAGGGCTGGGAGTGTAGCTCGGATGTAGAATGTCCCAGCAAAAAAGTAAAATAAAAAAGATATCTTATCCCCAGCAAAAAAGTAAAATAAAAAAGATATTCATCAAGTAGCCAAAAGCATTGAAGAGAGAGTTGGAGAGAAGAAAACTTGTCTCTTTTCTGAGAGGACAGTTGAAAAGGGAAAGGCAGTTTATTTTTGTACATTGATTAATTTTATCTAAATTATAAGCACTAGTGGAAATTATTTTAAAAAACTAATAATGCAAGTTTTTACATAGTGTAGCGTCAACTTTGATTCAGTGGGAAAGAAGACTCTACTCGATTGTGCTTCATTATGCTAAATAGTCAAGGAAAGAGCCATTCTTCAAGAAGGGTGACTTTTATTGCTGCCAAATTATTTTATCTCATAACTAATAGAAAATAAAATGGGTAAAAACATACTTCCATTGTAAACAAAGTTCCCTGTCATAGATAAAAACTTCAGGAACCAAACATATATATGATCTCAAGAGGCTGTACTCCCCTGTTACACTATTCTATATGTAATTACTGGCAAAACTGTAAAATTTTTCCATTTGTTATAAAATATCTTTATGAGTCTTTCTTTTTTGTTGCTGTTACTGTTGTTGCTTCTCTGGTGTTTTCATGGACGGTATTGTTTATGATTGTTCCTATTATAAAGTCCTAAAGCAAGATGTGTCTAGTAATCAAGGCAGAGCTCTGTATACACCTCAACCTCAACAAACTGGTAGGGTATGTGGGTGTGTGGGTGTGTAGGTGTGTGGTTGTGTGGGTGTGTGGGTGTGTGTGTGTCAGAGAGAGAGAGGGAGGGAAAGAGAGACAGGTTTTTGTAAGAGAATTCATAAGAGACTAGAACATAAAATGTTACTTTTTTGGTAATGTACTGTAGATTCTTCCTGTGAGTCAAGATTTTAGATAGAGCATTTTATAAAAATACGACTATGAAATCAACAAAACTACAATTAGTAGTGAATATATTCTTTTTGTATGTTATAAATCATTACACACAAGAGTTTTTAAGAACCTGTTTCTATCTTAGTCTTTTAAAATTAATAAAGAAAATTAGTGAATAATCTTACTATTGGAATATTTGTTAGTTGAGCCTAGTATGCCATCAGCTTCAAAATATGAACCCTGCATTAAATCAACCATTTAATTTCATTTATAATGGACATTTACACTGTACTTCAGGAAAATAGAGTTTTGAATATTGATACAATCATAATGTTTTTTGTTGGTAAACCAATTTCAAATATACTGTGCAAATGAAAATAGGTTTATTCAAAAGAAGCAACGCATTTTCTAAGACTATTAAGAAAATAAAATGGAGAGGTGTTCACATAATATCTGAGAGTCAATTAGCCAGCACCGCTCATTATGATTACTAATATTAAAAAAGGCAGATATAAAAGATAAGTGATCGTCGACTTCATAGAATAGAATGGTATTGACCAGAGGCTAGGAAGTGAATAAAATGAACTGTTGCTCAAATGGTATAAAATTTCAGATATGCAAGATAAATAAATTCTTATGATCTAATATACAACAGTATGACTATAGTACATACCATAAAAACCACATACTTTAAATTTATCAAAATTAAAAATCTTGTGTTCTCAACATAATAAAAAAGTAAAGAATAAATTTATGATCATGTCAGGTGATCAATATATTAATTAGCTTGTTAGAAATTATGAATTATATATACATCAAAAATTCAAGTTGTACACTCTAAATATAAAATCACTGCAACTCTCCTGTTAATTAGAATATAAAATGTTACAATCTTTTTGGAAAAAAATTTGGCAGTTTCTTAAAAATTAAAAGTCCTGATGATAGGACTATATAATAGCATACTAGATAATTATTCAGAAGAAATAAAGGCATTTTTCCACATAGAGACTTGAATGTTCATAACAATTTTACTTTTTTGTTTTTTTTGCGGTACTGGGGATTGAACGCAGGGGCGTTCTACCTCCGCGCTACGCCCCCGGCCCTATTTTTTATACTTTAGTTTGAAACCGGGTCTCACGAAGTTGTGGAGGGCCTCGCTAAGGAGTGAGAGAGAGAGAGAGAGAGACAGGGAGAGAGAGAGCGAGAGCTGAGGCTGGCCGCGAACCCGGATCCTCCAGTCTCCGCCTCCCAAAGTACTGGGATTACAAGCGTGCACCACCACGCCCGGCTATAACAATTTTATATATAACAGTCAAAAACCTAGAAAAAAATCTAAATGTACATCAGTTGGTGAAAACACAACCAATTGTGGTTCATCTTTAAAATGTAATACCCTCAAGCCAGTCATGGTGGTGGGTACCTGTAATCCCAGTACTTCAGAGGTTGAGACAGGAGGACCGCAGGTTCAACATCAGCTTCAGCAATTTAGGGAGATGCTGAGCAAGCTAAAGAGACTCTGTTTCAAAACAAAAAATAAAAACAGGGCTGGGGGTGTAGCTCGGAGGTAGAATGCCCCTAAATTCAATCCCTAGTAGCAAAACTAAAAAAAGTAAAACCCTCCATAAAACAAAATGACACAAGAGACTAACCTCTAATATTCTCCTAACATTCAAGTACATGGATGAAACTTAAAAAGCAGTATACTAATTAAAATAAGTAAAGTAAATTATTATTATATTTTGTAATTTTATTCATCTGAAATTGTAAAATACAAAAGGTAAAAATACAGTGATAAAGTGAAAGTTGGGGATTTGGGGAGGGGATTAATTTCAAAAAGGACTAGGAAAAATGTTGTCATAATTAAAAATATTACGTGTCTTAATTGCATTGGTAGTTATAGCTTATCTAATTGAACTGCTAAATTGGTTAATTTATACTGTATAGAAATTATAATTTAAGAAAGTGATTATAGGCCAGGTGCAGTGGTACACATCTGTAATCCCAGTGACTCAGGAGGCTGATGGTGAATTGTAAGTTCAAGGCCAGCCTGAGCAAATTGGCAAGACTTTGTTTCAAAATAAAAACTAAAAAGGAAAGGGATGCAGCTCAGTTGTAGAATGCCCTTGGGTTCCATTCTCCGTACCACACAAAACAAGTGATTATAATAAAAATAATTCTCATGAAATTTCAAATAATGGATTATGTATGTCACCTGCCACCATTTTCTTTTATTTTTCTATCAGAATGACTTAAAACAGATGTTTAAAAATAGTTTCAGTAATAAGGCCACATGGTAAATTCATTGCAGTAGATGGACATTGGCATTCTGTTATTTGGGATAAATAGGTAAACATGTCAGGTTTCCAATCATATAATTTGTGTGTGTGTATGTGTGTGTGTGTGTGTGTGTGTGTGTGTGTGCGTGTGTGTGTGTGTGTGTGTGTGTGTGTGTGTAGTTGGTACTGGGGATTGAACCCAGGGGAATTCTACCTCTGAGCTACACCCCCAGCCCTTTTTATTTTTTGTTTGGAAACAGGGCCATGCTAGGTTGCTGAGTGTCTCACTGTGTTGCTGAGGTGGTTTTCCAAACCGTGATCCTCCTGTCAGCCTTCTAAGTACTGGGATTACAGGCCTGCACCACCATGGCAGGCTCAATCATATACATTTTAAAGGTGCATATTTAAAGAAGTTAGCACTGTATGTTCTCCAAAGCTAGTGTTAATTAAATTAATAGATAAAATCTTCAAAAGAAATTGAAAATGAAGAATAATTCATTTTGGCCTAATAAAATAAATAGGTCTGATGGTCCACTCAAATTGCATTTCAATCCAGCTTTTTCATTTGATAAATTAGAACATTAGGAGTTTACATTCTGTCATTATTTAATTTCTAGTATTTTTATTTAATTCTGAAAATACTTCCATATTAGCATATATGGTACAATGTTAAATATATATATAAATTATTATATTAGCATAATATGCTTTAATGAAAATAATTTAATGGAATAAATTAAAAATTCAAGGACGATAAATATAGAAATAGAATATATTAGAGAATAAGATACTGAATTTAGAACTCTAACACATTTATCTGCCACTTTCTCAGGTGTGACTACAGCTATGCACTTAAGCTCAAAATATTCAATTTTCTCATTAAAATTGTCTTCATGTAAAGATAAATTGATGTACAGAAACAGAGAGGCTGAAAATAAACCCATAAGTGCATTGACAGCCAATCTTGAAAAAGGTCCAAAATAATGAAGTGGAAAAGAATAGGCTTTAAAATGAATGGTGCTAGAACAACTACATATGTGCATGTGAAAGTGTAAATATATATCCATTCCCTCAATATATAGAGAAATCAACTCTGAATTATGATACTAAATGTGAAACATAAATTTATAAAACTTTTGATAAAAACATAAGAGAAAATATTTCTGAACTTGGGCTAAGTAAGAACTGTTTAGTTATAATACTCAACACATGATCCATAAAAAATAATAAATTGAGACCATCAAATTAAAAATCCCAAGGTTTGAAAGCACACTATACATAGAATAAAAAACAAGCCACAGACTCTGATAAGATATTTGCAAATAACTTATTTTTTTAAATGACTGGTATTCAAAATACATGAAGAACTCTCAAAACTTAAAACAAGAACACAAATAACTTAATCAAGTGGACAAAATATTTGAAAAACACATTTCTGTAAAGAGGATAACAGCACTATGGATAAATTTCAAAATTATTGTCTTAAGTGAAAGAAGTCATTTCAGAAGAGTTCTAGAATGCCAGCTCTACAAAAATTTAGGAAATGCAAATTAACCTATAGTGATAGAAATCAAGCCAGTAGCTACCACAGTATGATAGGTAATAGGCATGGCAAGGAGGAAGATATGAAATTTCCTGAAGAAAACTTGGTGGTTATAAATATGTCCATTGTCTTGACTGTTGTATTAGTGAGCTCGTACTCTTTAGCACATTACCTTAGTGACCAGAAGCTTGAAGCATGTATCCTGATGTGGGTTAGCTTGGTTATTAGACCCAGGGTCTCCCCCTGGGAGCAATTAAGGTGTTACCCAGTGCTGTGGTCACCTCAAAGCTGTACTGAGGGACAATTTGCTGCTAAGTTACCTTGGGTGGTTGGTGGCCAGTGGCCAGTTCCTTGAAGTCATTGGGCTAAGGGAGTCAATGTATTGGTAGCTGGGTAGACAGTGCCCTCATTTTCAGTTGGTTCTTTCCCAAGAATGAGTATTAAAGAGCAAAAAGCCAGGCATACTTGTGCACGCCTATAATCCCAGTACTTGGGAGGCGGAGACAGGAGGATCACAGGTTCAAGACCTGCCTTAGAAATTTAGCAATACTCTCAGCAACCAAGGGAGACCCTGTTTCAAACAAACAAATGAAAATTAAATAAGAATGGGGGTGTATCTAGGTGATAGGATACTCCTGGGTTCAATCCCCAGTACCACCAAAAAGAAAACGAAAAAGAAAATTTTAAAAAAGAGCAAGCAAGAAAGAAAAGCTAGAAAGACTATAAGCAAGACGGATGTCATAGCTTTTGGAAAGCAGATCTTAAATTTGCTTTCTCACCATGTTTCCTGTATTCTACTCGGAAATAAATACTAAATACAGCCCATACAAAATGGTAGCAGATTACAAAAGGATGTGAATACCAGCAGAGAAGAATCATTTGGAGCTATTGTATAATCTATCTCTTACAACTGTGGTGGTGATTTTACAAAAGTATACATATATCTATATACCTTAAACTTTTTTAAAGAGAAACTTTTGATAAGTAATTTAACACAGATTATTTAAGCAAAGAAGGATTCATGAATCTGACAGCATTTAGATCCAGAGAACTCTACCCAGCATCATGAAGAGTAAGCTTAGATAGGCCAAACATGGAAATAAAGGCATGTCATGGTGTATTTTTTTTAATTTTTATTAATTAATTAATTTACTTATTTATTGTGGTACTGGAAATTGAACTCAGGGATGTTATACCTCCGAGCTACCCCCAGCCCTATTTTTTTTTTTATTTTGAAACAGGGTCTCACTAAGTTGCAGAGGGCCTCACTAAGTTGCTGAGGCTGGCCGCGAACCTGCAATCCTCCTGTCTCAGCCTCCCAAGTACTGGGATTACAAGTGTGCCCCACCACGCCAGGCTGCATGCCTTGTTGTATTGCATTTCACTTTACTGTGATTCACAGATATTGCCATTTTCTTTTAGCCAATGGAAGGGCTTGGGTAGTCCTAAGTTAAGCAAATCAATATTTTCCAATGACTCAGATGATCATTATCAGATTTTAACAATAAAGTATATTCAAGGTATGTACATTTTTCTGATATAATGTTATTGCACATGTAAAAGTCTAAAGTATATATAAATATGCTTTTATATGCACTGGAAAACAAAAAAAATTAAGTTATTTACTTTATTATGATATTTAGTTTACTGCAGTGATCGGGAACTGAAACTACAATACCTAGGTTTCCCTGTAAATGGAGAAATTGCCTGATTGTCTTTAGCTAGACATTGACCTTATTTGAGCTGGTGGTGATGGGGCATGGCCTTTATTTGGGTGTGGTCTGAGCAACTGACTGCCAGCAGTTGGCGGAAGCTCAGCTGTTTGTGATTGGCTGAAACCTGGCTGATTGTTACCCAAAACACACTAGTATGTTAGTTGTGGTTTGTTATTAAGGAACTCCAAGTATGGAGACAGCCTTAGGACAATGACCTCCTCCTGATTATTTAATTTGACAGTGTAAAGTTTATTGCATGTCAAATACGCCTCAATAAAGACGCTTTAAATGTGTCCAGTGATTGAGTAGGCAAATTTCAAATTTCTCTTTTGCATTATTTGAATACATTTGGTTAAAAATAAATTGCTGTCCTGCTGCTTGAAAATATTGCACATACTGTTTCTCATTATTCTATATCACTTTCAGTTGAATAATACTGATTTATTCTATATTTTTGTAATGTAAATATTCAAAATGGTTTTGACTATAACATTTCTTAGGAAGAGAACAAATGCTATCCAGTGCTGCATGTCATTTTTATTGTCAATTTGGCAGATGTAATGCGTGGAATCAATAATTTATTTTTCATTTTATTTGACTATTTTCGATAGAAATGTGATGAAAAATTTAACACATTGCGCTATCCTTTGAACCAAGGTTTTCTCTGTAACACAGTATTTAGAAGGAAAATAAAAAATAGAAACATGTAACTCCATTCTCTAAGATATCATGTTAGTTGGTTAATGTATACAGAATATGTTTGGAAAATGTTTAATATCTATATATTGTAACCTTAAAATTTCCCCATTTTTTTTGCTGTGAAAACCAATTTTTCATGATTGGGATTGTGCATAATTAATGATTGAATGATTCCAAAAAGAAACTCGTTGCTAGAACCTCTAAGAAAAACAAAAGGACAAATGATTGTATCCAAATTATGAATTCTACATAATTTCCCTCTTTAACTCCTTATGCTATTTCTGTCAGGTTGAAATCAACATGTCATAAAGAAAAACCTGGTGTTAATTTGGTAAATGTCCGATATTTGAGTAAACTTTCTTCATTTGCCTTTTCCTCCTTTGGGGTAAAAATATGGTCGCATTTAAATTCTAATTGGACATTATTTCGATGTTGACTTTAGCCACAAAAATAACTTTAATAATTATGTAGATCAAAAATTAAATTAAAAATTCAATTTAATTACAAAATATTCTAGAAGTAAATCCAAATACATCTTTTAAAACTACAATTAAAATATTTATGCAAGCTGCTATTTATATATTCATTTAGGTAACAACTATCTTGGTTCCCCCCAATCGTGAGAATAACTGTGCTGTCCCAAGTGTGCCTTGCCTTCTTTCCCAAGATGAGGGGACTCATCCTTCCTCTTCCTTCCCTCTTTTCTGATTAATCCTTCTGGCTAATATTCCTCTGCTTGAACACTGTGCTATTAATAGTGGCTCTGTTTCTAACCTTGATAATCCAGTAGTTTCATCAAAGACAAAGATAAGAATAAAAAGTTTGATTCTGATTTTTCTCTTTATCCATACTGGATGTCTGCAAGAAATAATAGAAATGTGTATGTTTAAATGTTCCCTGCACTGATTTTGTTCCAGGAATGGAACGCTACTACCTAGAGCAATGTCAAACTCACAGTCAGTTTGCTTTGGATAATCTGAGTGTTAGGTAAAAGATGGTGTGACCATAGCAGAGTGAATGGCTCCCTGCTTCTGGCAATGTGTCTGTTTATGTATTGAACAAGAATATATAGGATATATTTTATTAAGATCCATCTGTTAAAAAGTTAAGTAAAATTCAGGTTCTTAAGAGGCTCAGATTTTCTTATGGCAACAATATCAAACTGTTTATATAGAAAAAGTGCATATTAACAGGAAACCTTTTCATATAAACAAAATTATATGAAAGTCTATATATGACATGTCCAAAACAAATTTCAGATGAGATTGAAATAAATTTCTATATAAGAAATATTATCATTTTTCTGAAATAATATATTATTTATATAAGTATCCTATAAATAACTTGTTTTAAGTTACTCATTATGTTTTCTACAAATAATCATTCAAAAGAGGCAAAATACTAATTTTTTTTCCAGGCACTGGATGTAGAATTGATATAAAATATAGCCTGTGCTTTCAGAGAGTGGTAAATTAAAAAAATAAATTCAAGAGAAAGAATGTATCAAATGCTGAAAACAGAGGCAAAATTGCTAATGTAAATAATTGAGGTATCCACTGTGTTTATTTTATGTAGGGTAGTTCAGAGAGACCTTTCTTACAAGGTGACATTTGAACTAATGACACCATGGAGGAAGCCACAGATATTTGAAGAGAGTTAGTAGCAGAGGAAATAGTGAGTTTAAATGCCTTGAGAATAGTGTGTTCTTGGTGAGTTCAGTGAACATCTGTGTCAGTCACTGTGACTAGAGTAGGGTGGGCAGACAATTTGGAGGAACAGAGGTATGAGAGGAATTGAAAAGTCTGAGCAGAGAGTCAAGGTAGTGAGCCAGATTATGAAAAGATTGTATATCTACCTAGAGTTTTAAGTACAGAAGCCGCATTCTAAAATGCCTTTATGGAAACACTGTGACTATTTTACTGAAATTAGATTATGTGAAGATAAAAGACATAGTGGGAGAATAAGTAGGAAAGTTACTGCAATTACCTAAGAAGACACATTGACAGTTACAAGGAGTATTTCATCATGGGCTTCATGTGCAACATGAAAGAGTGAGTCAAGGGGAATTTTGAGATTGTGTTAACCAGTAAGGTTTGCTAAGAATTGAATGCCTGTGCCCCAACATTCATATGATAAAATTCTGATCCATGATGCGATGGTATTTAGGGACTGAACTTTGGGAACTGCTTAGGTAGAGTCCTCATGAATTAAATTATTGCCACAGAGAATTTCTTCCCCACTTCTGCAAGGTGAGACACAGGGAAAAGAGGACATCAATGGACCAAGAAGTAGGCTCTCACCAGTCACTAAATTTGCTTGTGCCTTGATCTTGTATTTTCTAGTTTCCACAACTGTGGGGAAAAAATGTTGTTTATAAGCCACACAATATCTGATTATGTGTTATTGAAACTCAAACATGCTGAGGCAATGTTTTTGGACTGGAAGAATTGATTTCTTAGGTCTGAAGTAAGCAGGACTGGATGTGAAAATAGTGAATTCTGTTTTATATATGATAATATTTTAGGCACTAGACATCAAAATAGATATAAAGAGTAAAGAATATCTTCATTTTAAGTTGCATAATTACTTTATTGGATAAAGTTATTCTTAACTTGCAAATGGGAAGCTTTCCCTTCTTCTGGGTTATTGTCTCTTGGTTAAAAGCTAAGCAATTACTTGCATAGCAAAATCTAAATCCTTGATTAAAAACTCATATCTAGCCATTGGTGCCCGCACCAACAACAGTAGATACCCTATTCTTATACTCATCATTTGTTTTCATATTATTTATTCTATTTGTATTGAATTCTATAAAGTATATATTAAGTAATTATATATATATAAAACCTGATAAATTTATAAATATATTTCTATTTTTACATACAAGAGTACTCCTAATCTTATTGAAAGGTTACACTATATATAATTCTCTAATAATTAAATTTTTCATTTACTGTTACATTAGTAAGAATCATGCATATTTTTCTGTAATACTGTTATTTATTATTTTTATTGATCTACTTGATATTTTACTTGAATATAACGTAGCCTATTCACTCACTTTTATGACTGTGTAGGTTTGGCTTACTATTTGCAACTTTAATGTGCAATAGATATTTTAATATAGGTCTCTTGCTTTTTCTCTTGGAAATATATTAAAGTATGAAATTTCTGAGTGTTTGTTATCTGAAAGTTCAAATACAGGAGGTATTGTCAGTTTTCCAAAAGCATTTCACCATTTTAATTGCTTGTCATTGGTTTATAATAGTATTTTGAACCACATTCTCTTTCATAACCTCTAGTACCAGTATTTTTAATTCCTGTCAATAAATAGGAGGTGATTTTGCAGGTGCTTTTAAGATTCTTAAAAGATAGTAAGTAGACTAGTCAGCGAAATAAAGCTAGGATATGTTTAGCACATGTGTAGAGTGTGACTTGGACCAGAACTTCAATTCATTCAATCTATTATTATGTATGTATGTACAGTTTAAAATAACCCTTAAGAACACAGAAATACTGAGGATGTAGCTCAGGGATAGAATGCTTGTCTAGCATGTGTGAAGCCCCTGGTTCAATTCCCAATACTGAAAAAAAAGAATTCAGAGATCATGTTCCACTTGAGCAGCCAATATATTTCTATTCCACCTATTTACTCCCAAAGCTATTGATTTAATCAAAATACAAATGACAACCCTATCTTAATTTATATATCAGCTGCATTTCACATAATCACTCCCTCTTTTTGCAATACCCTCTTTGATAGAAATGGAGAATATCACCCTTAACCTGCTTTGCCTCAATAGTTCTAATAAGTACCTTTTTCCCTTTTTGCTGGTTTCTCCTCATCTTTACCAGTTTCTCAATGTTAGAAAAATACAAGGCTCATGACTTGGAGTTCTTATCTTTCTTATCTATGCTCACTCACTAAGTTTTGTGTTATTTCCTGAAACTTTCTCTCTCTCTCTCTCTCTCTCTCTCTCCCCTCTCTCCCCTCTCTCTCCTCTCTCTCTCTCTCTCTCTCTCTCTTTCTCTCTCTCTTTTCCTCTCTCTCTCCACACACACACACACACACACACACACACACACACACACACATTTTCACATCTGCCGTGCATAGAAATTCTGTCATCTTTTTCTTTAAACTGCAGTAATTCCAAATGGTGTTTTCAAATTAACTTTTAAACCTTCACCATTCAGTAACTATACTACGTCCCTCAGAAGGCCAAAGGTCTACTGCAGAAATTTCTTTGGGAAATTTTAAGAATTATCACAAATTCTTATTTCAGGGAACCTAAGGATTACAGGATTGCCATAAAATATCTTGGTCAAGCTCTTGTCCTTTGTTTAATCCAGTCTCCACACAGCAACCACAGTATGTAATTACAAGTCCAAGCTCTATTATGAGACTCCCATTTCAAAGTCCCTACTTCAATTACTTTTTTTCTTTCACATTATAATTTAAGCTTAATAAAGATGGGCAGCTTTATATATTTTTTCCACTGACCTGTCTCCAAGAGCTGGTATTCATTGGGCATAAGGTAAGTGCTCAGTAAAGGTTTCCAAATAATGGAATCGATAATATTTCCCTTTCTTTGAATGTACATTTAGATTTTAAAATGATATATTTATTTAATAAAATTGATTGGTAAGAAGAATCCTTTTTTCTATTTTTAATCAGCTCTGCTAGTATAAATTTTAATGTGGGAGGTATTAAAAATTCTTAAATTTTATAATAAAATGCATAGGATTTGAATATCTACTTTTATTCAAGAAACAAAGAAAAATTCAATTTATTTTTATCATATCTATGTAGAGTCTAAATTTATACTTTTATAGTCATTCTGCATGTTCTGTTACTTTTTATGAACTGACTTTAGTGATAACATTTTTTTTTAAATTTTAGCAACTACTTGGAAATGCTTTTGCGTTCCATTGAATAGATTTCCAAATAGTATGATATTAGCAATACAATATCCTCATAAATATTCTTCAATTCAGCTTTATAATGTATACATTTCCTAATCTTAAGGTTTCAAATCTTAATCTCCTGCAAGTATTATAAATCATACTTGACCTTTGCGGGATTTTCACACCATATATTATTGAATTTGATCTTTTGGTATTTGAATCAGGAAATTGTACTTGTATTTTTCCACTGGATTTGTCTGTAGAGTCCTTTTTATTATTCAGTTGTAATTTATTCATTACAGATTAGCTCTGCTACTATAAATTTTGCTGTTGGAATCTTTAAAGATTTTCTAAATTTTAAAATAAGATGCCAGCTGGGCGTGGTGGCGCACGCTTGTAATCCCAGTACTTTGGGAGGCGGAGACTGGAGGATCCAGGTTTGAGGCCAGCCTCAGCTCTCTCTCTCTCTCTCTCTCTCTCTCTCCCTGTCTCTTTCTATCTCTTTCTCTCTCTCCCTAGTGAGGCCCTCCGCAACTTCGTGAGACCCGGTTTCAAAATAAAGTATAAAAAAATAGAGCCGGGGGTGTAGCGCGGAGGTAGAACGTCCCTGGATTCAATCCCCAGTACCGCAAAAATAAATAAATAAATAAATAAATAAATAAATAAATAAATAAAATAAGATGTCTGGTATTTAAATATCTATTCCTTGAAATTTGGGTGACATGTTAACACCATATGGACCCAGAGTCTGTATTTTAAAGTAGGAATATGAGGATGTTTTCAGTTTCTTCTAACTTTAAAAAATCAAATATTTTTTCATCAGATAATTATTTACATAGGAAAAATAATTATTTACTTAACGGAAATATAGCTATAGTGAGAAGAAATTTGGTTAATGTAAGCTAGGTAAACTTCTAATTTAAAAAAAATGTTTGAGGCTGGGGACATAAAGTGCTTGCTTAGAGTGTGTGATGCTCTGACCTCAATCCCTACCACCTAATAATAATAATAATAATAATAATAATGCTTAAAGAACAGTGGTCATGGGCATTTAAATCAAAAAGGGTAAGTTTATTCTTTTCTGCATGTAACATAAGTATATAGACAAAGATTATTCTATAGGAATATACATAAATAGAAAACACAAAATCATGTTTTAAAAACTAAAGAAACTTTTAGCCGGGCGTGGTGGCGCATGCTTGTAATCTCAGTACTTTGGGAGGCGGAGACCAGAGGATCCAGGTTCGCGGCCAGCCTCAGTTCTCTCTCTCTCTCTCCCTGTCTCTCTCTCTCTCCTTAGTGAGGCCCTCCGCAACTTTGTGAGACCCGGTTTCAAAATAAAGCATAAAAAATAGGGCCGGGGGCGTAGCACGGAGGTAGAACGCCCCTGGGTTCAATCCCCGGTGCCGCAAAAAAAATAAATAAATAAATAAATAAATAAATAAATAAAAACTAAAGAAACTTTTGATATATGTATTAAATATGTGAGAACAAAAGAACATCGTAAAAATAAATCTGATTTGCTCACTTTTGGGGGATTTTTATGGGGTTCAAAAAAAAGGCACAAAAAGAGTAATGGGTGGAATAAAATCCTCATGTTAGCATACAGTGAGCCGGGACTCTGGGATTCATGAAATAGCCCCTCTCTCTCTCTCTATATATATATATATATCTGTAATTTTTCTTCAATGAGAATTGAAATCTCAGTAAGAAAAATAATCCTTCTAATCTCAAAGTAGAACAATTGACTTCACTTTTAATTTACTCTGTGATATTATACCATGTATGATTATATTTTCATTCCTAAGTTTGCAAATTTGTTAAGGTTAGAACCAAAAAACATTTTTTTTTTTGGTACTGGAAAATGTACCCAGGGACATTTTACCTCTGAGCTACACCCCCAACCCTATTTTATTTTTAGTTTCAAGCAGGGCCTCACTAAGTTGCTGAGGCTGACCTGGAACCTGAGATCCTCTTCTTTCAGTCTCTCAAGTACTGGGATTACTGGTGTGTGCCACCATGCCTGGCTAAAATTATTTTAAATTTTAAGTGAAATAAGTTTTTAGTAAGTAAATTTCCAAATAAACGCCACCAAAGATATAGATATGCACATACATACCTATATATATTTTTATATCTATAATTACATTATATGTATATGACTACATATGTGTGTTATATAAATGCTTCCCTAGGACAAGCTATCATTTTTATTATATTTGTAATTAAATTTTTTGTATATTAGTTTGGGCTTCTTGACTCTTACAGAATATACTGATAAATAGAACATTAAAAATTATGTGCATGTTTGTTTGTATGACTTTGAGCCTTACTGTAATGTATAATTATAGTGTACAAATAAAATGATAAAGCAAACAAAAATATAATAAAATAAAAAATTATTATATTCAAGTTTATTTAAAGAAATTCAGATAAATATTGAATTACATGTAAAAGTTTTGCTTTCAAATTAAGCAATGAAAGGTTAATATAACTTCTTCATAACTTCAAAAACTTTGCTTCCCATAATATCAAGTAAATTTCAATGGTCACAATATTTTATTAAGAACATAAACTTCATGATATAAAGGTTTCATTGGCAAATAAATCGTGAAAGTCCGTTGATGTTAGTGTGAATGAGCCTATTAAGCAGGGGAGCAAATGCGAAGCATCCTTGTGGGCTTTCTAAATTTTATAGGAACACACAGACAATGACACAATTGTGTGAGGCACAGATGTTAATATTATTTTGAAAACAACTTTCATTTATAGTGTTATAACAAGCTATTAAGGTATCCTTGGTTTCAGTTGTTATTTCCTATTGGGATCACATCTCTGCATGTGAAAAATCACTATTATTATTCATAGAGAATTCAGTTAAAAAAATATGAAGTGCATTAGAGAATAATAGTACACATTTTACTTTTTCTTTGAGAAAGCCAACTTTTTTTTTTTTGGTGGCACTGGGGATTGAACCCAGGGGCATTCTAACTCTAAACTATACCCCCAGCCCTATTTATTTTTTATTTTAAAACAGTTTCACTAAGTTGTGGAGGGTCTCACTAAGTTTCTGAGGCCAGCCATGAACCTACAATCCTCCTGTCTCAGCCTTCCAAGTACTGAGATTACAAATTTGCGCCACCATGCCCGGCTAAGAAGGCCAACTTGATATCACTACTATCATTAAAAAGTATTGAATTAGCTGGGCATGGTGGTGCATGCCTGTTATCCCAGTACTTGGGAGACTGAGACAGGAGGATCGCAGGTTCGAGGACAGCCTCAGCAAGGAGTAAGACTCTCATCAACCTAGTGAGACCCTGTTTCCAAATAAGAAATAAAATCTGGCCGGGGTGTAGCTCAGAGGTAGAATGCCTCTGGGTTCAATCCCTAGTACCACCCACACAAAAAAACGTATTGATTTAAAGCCAGATGTGCTCATCAAGTATAGGTTAATATTTGTTGCTTTTCACCAGGTGATATAAATTGTCTCCATTCTGCTTTTCTGTTTTATTTCTCACTTAAATTGTACTAATAGCAGTTTGTTTTCTTTATTTTTTATGTCCATTTATTGGTGCATTGTAATTATACATTTTGATATATGTCACGGTATCAACTTCATACATGCACACATTGCACATTTAGTCCTCCCTCCATTCTTTAAAAAGAAGGATTTCATTACAGAAATTTAGAGATATTCCAGGTTTATCTGATCTACCAACATGCACATAAAATCAGAAGGAAGGAAATGTGCGATCAATATCATGTATCAAGGATACCGATAAGGGTCACATTGACTTATTTTATGTTCGGTCTGTGAGCAAAGATGCCAGTAAATTTTGACAGGAAGTAGCAGTCCTTTTGCTAAATTGCTATAATAAATTGTTAATCTCTTTTAAAAGCTGGGAGGTGTCCTGGGTGGGGGGGAATGTGTAATCCAGGACTTTATAACTTGGGAAAATTAGCTATAAATTTAGGTTATGGAAAGAGCAGCAAGAGCAAGGTGTAGCTTTCTTTGTTTTGTTTTTGCAAACTGTGCTTTGAAAATATTTAACTTTCATTTGAAAATCCTTTCATACAATATTTAGTTAGCATAGATTCAGACACAAAGCAACAGTAGAGTGAAATATTTTCTTGTATGATAACATATTTTTACAAGCTTTGTCTGTTTTTTTAAAATCTCTTTCTGGCTGTCTGCAAATAGGTAAGCAGGTAAAATAATATAGATGTTCTTATAGTTAAAACTTCCAATAAATACCTGTTCAAAACATAAAAGGTAACCTTAATTTTATCTTGATCTATATAACAGAAAACCTACTAAGGAAAAGATAATTTATCTATATGTAGTTTAATTTTAGCTTGAAAGTAGGGACCATTATGACTCAATATATATTTTATTACTCATTTATGGTGTGTCAGGTTGAAGGGATGCATCAGGTTAATTGACTATGTGTGGGTCATTAATTTACCACATGTAATGAGTAATGGAATTAAAGGATGTGGTATTTGTTGATAAGGAAAGTAGTGTTAAGGAAATTAATTGACTTTCCTAGTATCAAACTGCCTATTCTTTTTTAAGTTTTATACACACACACACACACACACACACACATATATATATATATATATATATATTTTTTTTTTTTTTTTTGCGGTACTGGGAATTGGAACCAGGGGCATTCTACCTCTGAGCTACACCCCCAGCCCTATTTTTTATTGTTTATTTTTAAACTGGGTCTCACTAAGTTGAGGCGGGCCTCACTAAGTAGCTAAGGCTGGCCACGAACCAGGATCCTCCTGTCTCAGCCTCCCCAGTACTGGGATTACAAACATGCGCCACCACGCCCGGCTCAAACTACCTATTCTTAAAGCAGGGCACAGAACTTACCGTGTAATGTCCATTTTTAACTTGATATCTCATTCTCAAATCCTGAATGAAATATTAGTAATTTAAATAATATTTTAAATTTAAAAATTTTAACATAATTCTTTATTAATCTGAACAGTAATAATATAAACAATTTGTTCATTTTGATATCTTATTCCTTATTTTTTTTTTTTTTTGCGGTACCGGGGATTGAACCCAGGGGCATTCTACCTCTGAGCTATACCCCCGGCCCTATTTGTTTTTATTCTTTATTTTGAAACCAGGTCTCATGAAGTTGCGGAGGGCTTCACCAAGTTGCTGAGGCCGGTCGGGAACCTGGATCCTCCGGTCTCAGCCTCCCAAGTACTGGGATTACAAGAGTGCGCCACGACGCCTGGCTCTCCTATTCCTTATGTTGTTTCTTCATGAAATGTAACCTTTTTCAGTTATAATGAATGAATAATATACAAACTCATAATTTGGAGGCTTTAATAAATGACAATATTTATGTTGCTCATAAATCTGCAATTTTTGCAGGACTCAGAAGGTTTAATTCCTAATGGGTTTGGGTTAGAATATTTTTTTCCATACTGGGGATTGAACCCAGGGGCATTCTACCTCGTAGCTATACCCCCAGCCCGATTTTTTATTCTTTATTTTGAAACAGGGTCTCACTAAGTTGCAGAGGACCTCACTAAGTAGCTGAGGCTGGCCACGAATCCAGATCCTCTGGTCTCAGCCTCCCAAGTATTGGGATTACAAGTGTGTGCCACCACACCCAGCTTAGAATATTGTTAAGACTGACTGATTTGCAGTTGATAATTACAGGTGGATGAAATGTTAGATGTGATTGTCAGCGGCAAAGTTTGACCTTAGCCTCTGTATATGGATTGAGTTTCCTTACAACATGGTAGTTATTTAAAAAGCTCAGGCTTTTGAAAAAAAGAGAACCAGGCAGAGACAACATCTTCTTTTATAACTCAGGTTTGGCAATCACACAGTATCCATTGTGTCACCTTCTCTTCATCAAGACAGTCACACAGTCACTACTAGTTTCAAGAGAAGGAAATGTAGACCCCACCTCTTACTACAGAGAGACTAAACATACTGCTATGATATTGTTTTTTGTTTTTTTTTTTTGTTTTGTTTTTAAATTATTTTATATTTTATTTTTTTTTATGTTTTTATTGGTGCATTGTAGTCTCACTTCACAATGAGTATCAGTTTGGTGTTAACATACATGCACACAGCTCTTGGTGTCCCTCCCCCCCGCCTCCCCCCCGCCTCCCCCCCACATGTAGCACTGAGAATGATGTTGGTATAATCTCA
>PVJS01028835.1:0-25222 GCA_004027185.1 Glis glis
TCTCTCTCTCTACTTAGTGAGGTCCTCCACAACTTTGTGAGACCCGGTTTCAAAATAAAGTATAAGCCGGGCGTGGTGGCGCACGCTTGTAATCCCAGTACTTTGGGAGGCGGAGACCTGAGGATCCAGGTTCGCGGCCAGCCTCAGCTCTCACTCTGTCTCTCTCTGTCTCTGTCTCTCTCTCTCTCTCTCTCTCTACTTAGCGAGGCCCTCCGCAACCTCGTGAGACCCGGTTTCAAAATAAAGCATAAAAAATAGGACCGGGGGTGTAGCGCGGAGGTAGAACGCCTCTGCGTTCAATCCCCGGTATCGCAAAATAAATAAATAAATAAATAAATAAAATAAAAATAAATAAAAAATAAAGTATAAAAAATAGGGCCGGGGGTGTAGCGCGGAGGTAGAACGCCCCTGGGTTCAATCCCTGGTACCGCCAAAAAAAAAAAAAAAAAAAAAAGGACACAGTGATTTCAATATCTTTGCAGAGTTGCGCAACCAGCACCTCGGGTGGTTTTAGGACATTTTCATCACCCCGGAAAGAATCTCTGCAGTGATTAGCAGCCACTGCCCATTCCATCAGCCTTGCCGCCCCAAATCTCCCTTCTTTAGACATTTAACATAAATGGAATCATGCAATGTGTGGCTTTTTGTAACTGACTTTTTCATTTAGAGTACTGTGCACAAGATTTGCCCATATTGAAACATGCATCAATACTGCTTTTCTCCTCCCTCCCTCTTTCTCCTTCCTTCCTTCCTTCCTTCCTTCCTTCCTTCCTTCCTTCCTTTCTTCCTTCCTTCCTTCTCTTTCTTCCTTCTCTTTCTTTCTTTCTTTCTTTCTTTCTTTCTTTCTTTCTTTCTTTCTTTCTTTCTTTCGTACTGGGGTTGAACCCTGGGGCATTCTACCTCTGAGCTACCCTTTTTAATTTGAATCAAGGTCTCACTAAGTTGCTGAGGGTTTCGCTAAGTTGTTGAGGCTGACCTCAAACCTGCTATCGTCCTATCTCAGCCTCCCAAGTCCTGGGACTACAGGTGTGCACCACCATGCCCGACTTCCTTTTTACTTCTGAGTAATATTCCACTGTGTGGATGTGCCGCATTTTATTTACCCATTCATCAGTCGATGGACATTTGGATTATTTCTACTCTCCAGATACTATGAACAATGCTGCTGTAAACATTCAGTTGACTTCCTTTTACAGTTGCAAAGGTGTCAATGTTCTGAGCTGAAATGATTATTGAAAGGCTCACAGCATGCTAGCCATGGTGGCACACGCCTATAATCCCAGTACTTGGGAGGCTGAGACAGGAGGATCACAGGTTGGAGGACAGCCTCAGCAAGTAGTGAGACTCTCATCAACCTAGTGAGACCCTGTTTCAATATAAAAATAAAATAGGGCTGGGGGTGTAGCTCGGAGGTAGAATGGCCCTGGGTTCAATTCCCAGTAACACACACACACACACACACACACACACACACACACACGAACAAAAGGCTCACAGTGCGAGGACTTTCCTTTGTCCACCTCCAGCGCCATCACTGGGAGCCCCCGGCCTTGTGGTGGTCCGCTCTGCACCAGGGCGCCTCGCATCTGAAATTCACCCTGAGCTCTGTGGCCACCAGTTCTTCGCCCCTAACACAGTCATCGCATAAGCCTCCGGGTTTCGCATCTCAGGCCTTTCCTCCGGTTCTCTGACAGGTTCGCCTTGGTCCCACATTGCCTGGACTGAGGGAGGCTCCGCTGAGGACCGCGCTTCCCAGCTCTTTCAGGTGAAACTCTTTCCCCATCGCACCTGGACTGTACCAGCAGGAAGTGAGCCCCCTTCTGTTTCATTTTTGCTACTGGGGATTGAATGCAGAGCCTCCAGCCATTTTCTTCTTTCTTTCTTTCTTTCTTTCTTTCTTTCTTTCTTTCTTTCTTTCTTTCTTTCTTTCTTCTTTCTCTTTCTTTCTTTCCTTCCTTCCTTCCTTCCTTCCTTCCTTTCTTCCTTCTTTTTTTTTTTTTTTGCAGTACTGGGGATGGAACCCAGGGGTATTCTACCTCTGAGCTCCACCCCTAGCCCTATTTTTTATTCTTTATTTTGAAACAGGGTCTCACTAAGTTGCAGAGGGCTTCACTAAGCTGAGGCGGACTGCAAACCTGAGATCCTCCTGTCTCAGTCTCCCAAGTCCTGGGATAACAAGTGTGCACCACCACGCCTGGCTTCATTTTTTATTTTGAAACAGGGTCTTGCTAAGTTGCTGAGAGTCTCAGCAAATTGCTGAGGCTGGCCTCGAACTTGCGATCCTCCTGTCTCCAAGTACTGGGATTACAGGCCTGTGCCACCAGGCCCAGCTGCAAGTGCCCTTCTTTCTCATCCAATACTGCTTCAAACAAATTCCTCAGGCTAGAGGAGCTTAAGACACTCTCGTGCCCTGTGGCCTTCTCCTTCTTCTCTATTCCTCCAAACTTTTGGGGTGGGGGAGCCTTAATATCCTTCAGGGCAATGTATATAGCATTCTAAGTCTCTCACTCTCCATTTCTGGACCTGTACTGACCTTTTCCTCCACCTTCTTCAGCCATCTGCTGCCAAGTGCGCACCCTAGACCCGGTGGAATCAGGCCAACCACCAAACAAACAACTGGCAGTATTTACTCACTTCTTATTAATAAAGTTTCCAGCCATATCTCATGTTGGATGAGACAGGTTTGACCGCTTTTGATGACTTCCTGTGGCAATTTAGTTGAATAGTTTTACTTACTCGTCATCAGAGCTTTTAAGAAATGTGCAATTCACTTCTGATCTGACGCCTTGGTTTTGAAACTCAAGGACACTCGGGGGCAGAGAGAAAATGAAGAAAAATTGGCAAGGGGATCAGGCAGAACACAGCAAACCTGGGCTCCTGATTCCAGAGAGGTCAGACTGATTGGTGGGGAGGTGGTGGAGACAGGGAATATATTCAGGACTAGAAATACAGGTGATAGCCAGGTGTGGTGGCGCAGGCCTGTAATCCCAGTACTTGGGAGGCTGAGATAGGAGGATCGCAGGTTTGCGGTCAGCCTCAGCTACTTAGTGAGACCCTGTTTCAAAAAAAAAAATTAAATAGGGCTGGGTATGTAGCTCAGAGGTAGAATGCCCCTGGGTTCAATCCCAGTGCCACAAAAATAAATAAATGTATTATAAACATATGATATATATCTATTATAGAGCATTATAAATACTACATATAACATATTAATATATTTATAATGTTTTTATACTTATGTTTGCATTTATGAAGAAATACATCATATACATATATTTATACACAAATATATTATCTACATATGATATATGATGTGTTATAATACATTATTAAATTTTTTATTATAAATAAATACTTTTTAGCCGGGCATGGTGGTGCACGCTTGTAATCCCAGGACCTGGGAGGCTGAGACAGGAGGATCACAGGTTTGCGGCCAGCCTCAGCTACTTAGTGAGACCCTCTGCAACTTAGTGAGACCCTGTTTCAAAGTAAAGAATAAAAAACAGGGCTGGGGGTATTGCTTGGAGATAGAATACGCCTGGGTTCAATCCCTGGTACCAAAAATAAATAAATAATAAATACTTTTTATAATAATAATACTTTGTGTGTGTGTGTGTGTGTATGTGGTACTGGGGATTGAATCCAGGGGCGTTCTACCTCCAAGCTACACTCCCAGTCCTATTTTTCTTTTTATTTTGAAGCAGGGTCTTGCTAAGTTGCTGAGAGTCTCACTACTTGCTGAGGCTGTCCTCCAACCTGTGATCCTCCTGTCTCAGCCTCCCAAGTACTGAGATCACAGGCATGTGCTAGTGTACCCAGCCATAATAATACTTTTTGATTTATTAATGATGATCTGTTTTATAATGAAAATGCTTATATATTTAATGCTTATGGATTTTAATCCCGACTCAGCAATAGCATTTGGTACAGTAAAGACATGGAAGAAGATCTGAACCACATCATAAACTGTCAAATTTAGCCAAGAATACCAGTACCAATAGGAAATTTCCTTTTTCAAATTTTAAGACATTTGATAATCATTACATCAGCCAGAAAACACACCTCTTTGTTTATAAACACAAATTATTTTCGATATTAAATCAATGAAATTTTTCAGTTATCAAATTTGTACCCCTTTCACAAAATGAAATGCAAATTGTCATTCAAGTTAGAAAATGACCCTTAACTTCCATCTGTTAGAAAATGATAATATCCTGATTTTATTGGAATGAGATACATTAGGACCATCTGTTGAAACATGATCACTATAATTATACAAATTGTCTGAATAATTAAAATGTCTGTATTAATTATCTATTGCTACATAACAGATTATCTGAAAACTCAGCAACCTTATAGAACTATATACAAGCTGGGTGTGCTGGTCCACACCTGTAATTCCCATATTTGAGAGGCTGAGACAGGCAGATCACAGGTTTGAGACCAGCCTCAGCAATTCAGTGAGACTCTCAGCAACCTAGTGAGGCCCTGTTTCAAAACAAACAAAAAGGGCTGGGGGTGTAGCTCAGAGGTAGAACACCCCTGGGTTCAATCCCAAGTACAAAAAATATATACACTTATACGTTTATTGTGGCACACAGTTCTATGGCTCTGGAATTTGGAAGCAGCTTAGATGACTTGTTCTGGCTGTAGCCACAGTGTCACATTCCCTGGGGCTGGAGGATCTGCTCCCAGCAAAGTCGTTGGCAAGGGCCTCAGTGCCTCACCCACAGTGGGTCCTCCATGGTACAGGGCTATGAGTTTCCCTTGTATATATCCAAGTCACGGCACCACTTATATTATAGAGCTGTGAGTTTCCCCCGGTTCTTGTCTCCCCCAAAGAAAGATTTCATTTGGAGGAGGCAGATAGGGTAGGCATGAAAGGCTTTATTGGGGAGGTTCCACAGGAGGGTCACCTAAGCAGAGTAAAGGAGAGAGGGGGATAAAAAAAGGGGGCTCTAGTCTGCCACATGGTCTCTTATATCATCCAGAAATGTCACCCTTTTTTATGCATAGTAATTCGTGTTTCGTGTCACAGCTTAGTGTGACTGTACATGATTGTGTCATGTGGGAAATCTAAAGCTGCAATGTCATAGGCTGGAAGTCTCTGACCACAACTGGGTGGGGCAATTCCTGTATTTCCTTTCAGGAAGGCTTCTCTCTGTCCTTTTTTTTTCTGCCCTACTTATTCCTATCTACCTAACATTCCCCACTTTAGGAAACATGAGCGATGGTCTGTCTTCTGTAGCTTCTTCGGGCTGGATAGGGATGTAGACATGTCAGGGCCTCCTGCTCTTGCTACCTGTCAGGGCAGGGCATGTTGGGACAGGGTAAACTCCTTCCTGGTAGGCGGGTTGGTCCGGGGTCACTGACAGTAGTCAGTGTCCACTGTAGAGAAGGATTGGCAGTGCAGCCTGAGTTTTATTTAAAGTTTGATGGCCTGGCGTAGGGAAGGAACAAACTTGGTTTAGAGGACAAGGGCCAAAGAGTAAGAGTAGGAGTATTATAGCTAAATGCCCCATGAAGGGTAAGAGCTGAGAAAGCCAGGACCATGTATTTTATGATATCCATCCTTGGGTAGCTTGCTCCCTCAGGTTGGATGCCCTTATTGTTAAGTGTCAGATACTTTTCTGTACATAACCTGTTCTGCTGACATAGAAGCAGAATTTTTCCTGAAGCATAATGCATATTTCCCTTCTGGCCACTATAATCAAGTCCAATGTTCATAACTGAAACAGAGCCAACAGACACGGGCATAAGAGGAGTTAGCAGCTTATAGTAGCCTCTGAGCTGTTTGTGTTGCAAGAAGATAGAGATGATACAATCAAGGGGTGTTAAGTTAAAGGGGATCTACTTATCCATTTGTCTTTCGAAAAGGCACTGGAGGTCTTCTATGGGTGTACAGGTATAGTTGTTTTGTGTGTGATTCCAGGGAATGAACAGCTTCATCTGATGTAGTCCACAGCTTGACCCTGGAGTGGTGGATTCAGCTGGCAGTGTCAGGTACCTTGAGGGCTATAGGAGTGGACAGTAAAGGGGGCCCTCCAAGACGGCCTAACTGGAATTCTGGGAGCTGCCTCTCCAAGTCTTAATAAGGGCTTGGCTTTCAGACTTACAGAGAAGTTGCTACCTGTTTATTGTTTACTACTTGTCCATATATTGCCTGTCAGAATTAATATAGAGAAGTTACATATTTGGTCAGGTCAGTCTTTTTTTGTGTTAAGCATTAGGTCAGTGCATAAGAAGGGTCTCAATATCTTCTGTGTACATTTTGTCCTGGTGGGAAAGGCTTTTATTTAGCCTATAAAGGTACTGATAAAGACACAAAAGAATTAATAACCTCTGAAAAGGGATAACTGTGTAAAGTTCAATTGCCAATTTTCCCCTGGGCAAGAACTCTTTCACCATATGGGCTGAACCAGAGCAGGGGAGGCCTGGGACCCTACTGGTTGTTTGGGGGCACAGTCTCTTATTTGTGGCTGGGGAGAGAAGACCAAATGAGCTCCCAGCAGTTGAAGTATATTCCTTCCCAAGAGAGGGCTAGGGCACTTTGGTAAAAATAACAATTAGTGGGCGAACAGAACATTTTCCCCATGAACAGTACAAGAAGGTGTAAATTACCATTCTGTTGGTCCTTTATTTGTCCACATCACCTGTCAGGATATAGAGAAAAAAGAACTCCAGATAGGAAGGTAGCATAGAATAGGCAGGACCTGAACTTAAAGGAAATTTGGGGTCCTACTTGCCAGGTCCAAGGTTGCCCTGGGTTTGACCCCTTTGATGTGATCTCTGATGTGGGAGCCAACTGGAGTAAAGGGCAGTCTTAGTCCAGGGCCAGCAATGGGGAGTCTGACCTGTGGTCCCTTTGGCCCTTGGGGCAGTCTCTCCTCCAGGAATCTGGCCTTTGCACAGGGGGCAGGGTGCTCAGGGCCCTTCGTCTCCTCCAGACATTTGCCTTACCTGTCTAGGCTCCCCACAGTGGCTGCAGCTTCCTTGGGGAAGAATCTCCCTGGGGGGTCCACCTGGAGTTGGCTGTCTCACCTTAAAAACAGCCAATTGTTGAGCCTGACTTTTCTCCTTTATCCTTTTCTTCTACATTCTGGTTTTGGTTATAAAAGACCAAGGAGGCTGTTTGCCTGTCTGAGGCAAATTGAGTTAGGAATTTATCCTTTAGAACTAATGCCCCTTTAGGGGAGTTAGGTCTCAAGGTGGTGTATTTAATAAAAGCCTTTTGAGACCTCTCCAAAGGCTGTGTGATTTTCACTGAGGCCTTAATTTATGGTAACCAGTTTGTTATAATTTATAGGCTTACCTGGCTGTGCTATATCTCTTAATACAAACCAGGTGATTTCCTGCCTAAATCTTCCTCAGGGGTAGAATACCAATGGGGATCAGGTAGAGAAACTGGAGTAGCCAAACTGTAAAACTCTTTAATATACCACTCAGGGTCATCTGAGAATTTTTCCAGTTCCTATTTTACCTAAGATCCTGCAAAGAAAAAGGAGCTTTTACTCTAATAGGTTGGCCCCTTGGGCCCGTTACCTCCTATAGAGAACATCTCTGAAAAATAGAGGAGAGCCCAGCATACAGTAGGAGAAGGCTGTAGGTTCCTTGGTAGAGGGGCAGACTTTGGGTCAGGGGTCTGGGTGCTAGTGGATGGATTTTTGGGGGTAGTTACATCATTGATTTTGTGTTGGAGCCCAAAAGGGGAGATAGGAGGTTTAACAATGTCATAATGAATCTAATTTACCAGTTTTGCAAAAGCCAAGGCTGTTCCTGGATGTATGGAACCAATGTCCATATATTTTGATCATGCCAGAAAAGTGCTAGCTAGAGTATGGTGTTAAAATCAAAGCTCCCATTATTGCCATGTTTCTTGATTATTTAATTTGTTATTGGGGCCAATTTGCATTGCAAAAGGAAATGAACCTCTTTTCCTTTCCTAGAATACATCCTGGAGGAGAATCCAGAGGTACCCCAGAGATATCGTGTTCTCAGGAGAAGATGTAGGGACTTGGGAGAGTGGGCATCCCCCCCTCTCTCAAGTATATAAATCTTTTGTATCTATGGCCCTCAGGGCATCCCCTTTGGAGCCCAGAACCCAGGGATCCAGTGTACCAGCTGGCCTTGCCAGATCCCCCAAACCTGCCTGCCTAGTCTTCTCAAGTTCCAGTCCCGTGCCATGAGAGGAGGCATAAATTTATTGAATCTTATAATTTTCCCAAGAAGCATTTATTTTAATTAAAGTTACCTAATTTAGATAGTTATTTATAGATTACCTCTGAAAACCAAGATACCAGATGAGGAATATTAACATTTAAACAAAAAAATTTTTTATCAAAGAAATGCCCAAATGCAATGGACATTTTAGTTTAAAATATTTTACAAAGGCAAAAATAACCTTTATTGGCCAGCCACCTAGGAAAAGTATGTTAATGATTTTAAGTACATCTTGATTTTTATGAACAATTTTTTTTTTTTTTTTTGCAGTACTGGGGATTGAACCCAGGGGCATTCTACCTCCGAGCTACACCTCCGGCCCTATTTTTTATTCTTTATTTTGAAACAGCATCTCATTAAGTTGTGGAGGGCCTCGCTAAGTAGCTGAGGCTGGCCGTGAATTTGCAATTCTCCTATCTCAGCCTCTCAAGTACTGTGATTACAGGTGTATGCCACCATGCCCAGCTTTCTTATTATCAAATTTAAGGCCACACATTTGTCATGGATTTAAATTGCATGAACTAAAAGCCATTTGGATTTATGATTTCTTAATTTATGAGCACTCATTTATGTATAAGCCAATTTGGTATCCTGTAGACAATATATAGAACACAGTAAGCAATACCCCTGTACACAAATATATATATATATATATGGAGAAAACAAAAATTTTATAGCTTTCATTTACCAGCTATTGGGTCCTCACAGGTAGGAGATAAGACAGTTATAGATGCTTTCTACAGAGAGTGCCTGCCAGATTTAGAGCGTCCAGAAACCAAAGCACATCCTGTTACAGATTTTACTGTATGGCACAGACATGGGACAAACCCGTGCAGTTGGGGTGTTTGGGGCAGTGGCGGCCAGTCATGGGTGACAATCAATTCCTTTTATGTGGCCACTTCGTCTCCCATGGCAGGCAGATCTACACCAAACATTTCCATTTTTATCCCCTCTTATCCTGAAAAGGGATGGTCTCTGTTATTTGAATCCAGGATGAAACTGAGAGGTAACCTCAGTAAAGACAGCAAGAGAGGAACAAACCAAAAAGAGGGCCAAAAAGCCTCTAGCTAGATAAAAATAAATCAGACTGGACTAAGCCTGCAAAACCAGATGAATTTATAAGAAAAATTACCATGAGCCGGGCGTGGTGGCACACTCTTGTAATCCCAGTACTTGGGAGGCGGAGACCGGAGGATCCGGGTTCACAGCCAGCCTCAGCTACTTAGTGAGGCCCCCCACAACTTAGTGAGACCCCGTTTCAAAATAAAGAATAAAAAATAGGGCTGGGGGTGTAGCTCGGAGGTACAATGCACCTGGGTTCAATCCCCGGTACCACAAAAAAAAAGAAAGAAAAGAAAAATTACCATGAATTCAAAAAGGCAAAATAATTTTTTGGGGGGGAGGGTTAAGGCAAGATGGCGGGGCCAAGCCAACCACATGTGTGTGAGGGCATGGGGACCCAAAGATGGCACCTGGAGGGCTGCTGTGGGTGGAAGGGGCCCTGCAGGTGAGGGTGAATAACTGCAGACAGCCCGCCGCGCAGCATTGTGAGCAGGCCCTTACCAAGGATCCTACAGAGAGACTGGACTGAAAATTCCGCCTGGGGTAAATCACACACTTCGTGGCCCCACACACACCTGGGCAGAGGTCTGCTTGGCCTTGTTTTTCCAGAAGCCAGAGCCGTGGTTTCTGGGCTGGTTACTATGCCTTAATTTTTTCTTAAATCCACATTTAACTTAGATAAAATTACCCTTTTCCCAACAAAATCAACATACTCTATGATTCTTGATAGTTTTCCCATCAAAGCATTGCATAATCTTGTATATAAAATGGTGCATTGACTAGAAACCCAATTTCTGGCAGTCTGTTTTGCCTTTAGTAAAGACCTCCAAGCAAAGCCATTTCGTCTATGTTATCTTATATTTTAAGAGGCCAAGAGCAGTTAAAGATTCATTGTATTTAGGATTACTCAATTTAATTTTAACAGTTATAGGTTACCCCTGAAATCAAGACATTAGACAAAAAATGTTAGTATCTTAAATCACTTTTTCCTGTTAAAGACGCTCTACAAACCATGAACCTTATTGGCTTGTTATCTAGGGAGAAAAATGATTTTATTAGACATTTAAAGACCATGTGTCCCAGAGGGAGTTAAAAAAATAGCACTGTCCATGTGAAGATTGGGTTAAAATGGCATCAAGGGAGCCAGGGAAGGAAGTTTTCCTTCTATTAAGATAGCTTGTCTGGAATGCTAAAATGCACCAGGTCGTGCTCAGTGGAGTGGACCTGGAAAACCAAAATAGCACCTAGCCAGGGAGGCTCCGGTCTGAGAACTGTGCACCCCCAAAATTGTATTTATCTATGTCTGCTTTCATTCCTGGGCAGAGGAATGGGTAGGGGAAGAGAGCTGCTCACTGGAGCAGCTAAGAAGTGTGAATGAGGACATGGGGATGGGAGAGCCAGGCAGATAACACCCTGTTCATGGAATCAAAAAATGGCCAGGAGTTTAAAAACGGCAGAGGACCAGGGTCAAGGGGAAGGGCCTGGCAAAGGCAGCTTGGCCCACTGGATGAAAAAATAGCAGGGATGCCAGGTGTTGTGGCGCATGCTTGTAATTCCAGTACTTGGGAGGCTGAAACAGGAGGATTGCAAGTTTGAGGACAGCCTCAGCAAGTAGTGAGACTCTCATCAACCTACTGAGACCCTGTTTCAAAATAAAAATAAAAAATAGGCTGGAGGTGTAGCTCGGAGGTAGAATGCCTCTGTGCTCAATCCCCAGTTTCACACACACACATACACACACACACACACACACACACACACACACACAATGGCAGTGAGAATTAGCAGTCTAGAATCCAAACAGCAGCGGGGACAATAGGGGTAGAGTCAGGTGCATGGTGGTGGCGGCATCTTACTTTGTATTTATCCGAGTCACGGCACCACTTATGTTACAGGGCTGTGAGTTTCCCTCAGTTCTTGTCTCCCCAAAAGAAAGATTTCATTTGGAGGACGCAGATAGGGTAGGCATGAAAAGACTTTATTGGGGCAGTTCCACAGGAGGGTCGCCAAGCAGAGAAAAGGAGAGAGAAGGCTAAAAAAATGGGGCTCTAATCTGCTGCATGGTCTTTTCTTATATCGTCCAGAAATTTCACCCCCTTTTTTGCATAGTAATTTGTATTTTGTTCCATGGCTTAGTGCGACTATACATGATTGTGTCTTGTGGGGAATCTAAGGCTATGTTATAGGCTGAAAGTCTCTGACCACAGCTGGGAGGGGCAGTTCCTGTATTTCCTTTCTGGAAGGCTTCTGTCTGTCCTTTTTTTCTGCCCTGCTTATTCCTAGCTAGCTACCTAACATCCTCAGGTCCTGACACTGTGGCATCCTGGCTAAAAAGCAACCAGAATAATCTTACAATGTCTCTCTCATTATTCCATTTACAACACGATTAATTGAAAGACAAAAATCCATAAGAGGCTTAAACTATAAAATAAACTTTCCATGACAAGTCATATCATGCTGCGTGGGAAAGGGTGGCTTAGTCCAAAGTGCCACAGATTCCCAAAGTGGGCGATACCACCCCCAGGACAAAATATAGATGCATAATAGAACACAAATTGTCACTGCATCTTTCTGTTCATTTGCTTAAAGAAAGTAGATTTCAGCTGGGCGTGGTGGCGCACGCTTGTAATCCCAGTATTTTGGGAGGTGGAGACCGGAGGATCCCGGTTCACGGCCAGCCTCAGCTCTCTCTCTCTCTCTCTCTCCCTGTCTCTCTCTCTCTCTCTCTCTCTCTCTCTCTCTCTCTCCCCTTAGTGAGGCCCTCCGCAACTTCGTGAGACCCGGTTTCAAAATAAAGTATAAAAAATAGGGCCGGGGGTGTAGCGCGGAGGTAGAACGCCCCTGGGTTCAATCTCCAGTACCGAAAAAAAAAGAAAGTGGATTTCCAGGGGAGTACTGAGCATTTTTTTTTTCTGAAAAGGGGATGATAAATCAAGTAAGTTTGGGAATCTGTGGAACTCAAATTCTTAGAAAATCCAGTAAGTTAGGACCCACACTTAGAGCCTGGTGAGCAGCTTGGTCAGAAACAAGTGTTGATCCATATGGGATATGCCCTGGGCATATTCCAAAATTATGAAATTTCACTCAGTTTTATGAAGTTACAATGGTTGGGTCAGGATTAAAAAAAAATTACTTTCCTATTTCTCTTGAGCCAAAAGCAGAGTTAGGGGAAAATGAAAACTAACCCCAATTCATGATTCCGCTGCAATTATATCTTGAGTGTATTTCCTATTTAGAGTTTTACCTATTCTGACCAAAATTATCTGTAATGTGAAATGAAACCCTATGGGTTCAGAAAAGTAGATTCTTTTCCCAAAAAGAGCTGGTCACCTGAACTGTGAGTTGCCTAGCTTGCTAAAGATTCACTGAGTAAGGTATCGGGACAGCAACTCAAGAGGACAAGAAGGCTTCTAACGAGAGGGTGGGCAGTGTCACCGGAAACACAATAATTCCGTGGGCTCTTGGCTTCCATGGCGAAAAGAATTTCAGCACGCGCCAGTCAGAGACAAAGACAGGTTTAATTCAAGAAAAGTGGAGAAACACGTTTAAGGGGAAACGTGGGCCATCCCGAGAGTGTGAGAGACGGGGGCAGAGAGGCTGAAAAATCTTTTCAATCCCCCCTCTCTAAGCCAATCCTTAGAGAGGGGGTTGGCTAGGGGCATATGGCAGGAAATGGGGCAACCTAGGGTGGCGGTCTCCTTTCTTTGAATCTTCAGGCTGACAAAAGGTGAGAATTCCTTTGAGATAGGAATCTCAGGGAGCAGAGGCTGTGAGGAGGAGCCGAGGGAGCTGGGGTACAGGGCAAAGGTGTGGAGCTGGGGTGCAGGGCATGGGGTGCAGGGGTGATTTCCTCTGGGACCTTCTTTCCAGTAAATCGAGGCTCTGACAAAAGGTGAACTATTTTGGGAATCTAATCGCCTCAAGAATTTTAGATATTGAGCTAGACCATTTTTATTTATTTATTTATTTATTTATTTATTTTTGCGGTACTGGGGATTGAACCCAGGGGCATTCTGGCAATCTTCCAAGCTACACACTCAGCCCTATTTTTTATTCTTTATTTTGAAATGGGTCTCACTAAGTTGTGGGGGGCCTCATAAGAGGCCAAGGCTGGCCTCGAACCTGCAATCTTCCTGTCTCAGCCTCCCACATACTGGGATTACAAGCGTGCGCCACCACACCTGGCTTGGCCATTATGATTTAAAAGTGTGGGCCTGGCTTTTGTCTAAGAGCAAACAAGCTCTGTAAAGTGAAACTAAAGATTATGAAGTCTTTTAGATTTTAAAACTACATTTTTCTTTCCTTCCCAATTTGTCTACTTTCTACCTAAAATTTTATTCCTTCTATTCTACCTCAAGCAGTGCGATATTCCAGGCAGTAGATAGCTCTGGAAATATGATGTGTAAAATAACACTTGTTAGGGACAGATAAGCGTTGTCTAGACCAAGCAGGGACCTGGGAGTACATTTAAGACCCAGTGTTGTTTGGGGTCAGAGCAATACCACTTGTCTGGGAGCTTCTGTCTGTAGAGAGACATGGTGAGAGAATAATATTCACAGCAAATGTAACCGAGGGTATTTAAGATGCTCTCAATGCGATCGGTGCCTCTGTCTGCCAGTCATTCTCCTACACAGCAGGTATTTGGCCTTACTGCCATGCCTGTCTTTACTCGTTCAACCACCTTTTCTTCATGCTATCATAATTATTATTATTACTATTATTATTATTATTATTATTATTATTATTTTGCGGTACTGGGGATTGAACCCAGGGGAATTCTACCTCTGAGCTACATACCCAGTCCTATTTTTTTATTCTTTATTTTGAAACTGGGTCTCACTAAGTTACAGAGGGCCTCACTAAGTAGCTGAGGCTGGCTGTGAACCCTGATCCTCCGGTCTCAGCCTCCCAAGTACTGGGATTACAAGCGTGCGCCACCACGCCCGGCTCATGCTATTATTTTTAATGAGGAAAAGGAATTGGGAGAAAAGAAGAAAAAGCTGCTGCTTCTGCTTGAGGATCAGCCATGGCCCTTTACATTTCTTGCTTTTAATCCAAATTATCCTGGAATCATATTTAATGAATATTATTAGTCAGGTATCCTGTTAGAATATACAGATAGTATCTGAAATCTTACAGTAGGAAAGAAATGTTTATCCCCCCACAGGACATTCTGGAGAATTTAAAAACAGAAAATACTGTCTTAGTCTGTTCAGGCTGCTATAACAAAATACCTTAGACTGGGTAATTTATAAACAACGGAAATGTATTGCCCACTGTTCTCAAAGCTTGGGATTCTGAGATCAAAGTGACAGAAGTTATGGTGTCTGGTGAGGTCCTGTTACTCATGGATGCCACCTTGAATGTGTCCTCCAACGAGAGAAGGGCAAACAAGCTCTCTGTAGCCTCTTGTTGTTGTTGTTGGTGGTGGTGGTGGTACTAGGGATTGAACCTAGGGGCATTCTAGTTCTGAACTAGAACCCAGCCCTTTTTATTTTGAGATTGGGTTTCATTAAGTTAGTGCTAGCTTTGAACCTGCAATCCTCCTATCTCACCCATCCAAGTACTGGGGTTAAAGGCACGCACTGCAGTGCTGCCCCAGCTTCTCTTGCCTCTTTTTTGTTGTTGTTAAATTGGCACTGGGGATTGAACCCAGGGGCATCTTCTTCTGAGCTACCCCCCAGACCTTTTTATTTTGAAATAGGATCTTGCTTATTTGCTGAGGCTGGCCTTGAACCTGCAATTCTCCTGTCTCAGCCTCTGAAGTACTTGGATTACAGGTGTGTGCCACTACACTCTGCTTTTTTTTTTTTTTGTACTGGTGTTTGAACCCAGAGGCATTCTACCTCCGAGCTATACCCCCAGCCCTATTTTATTTTTGTTTTGAAACAGGGTCTCACTAGGTTGATGAGAATCTCACTACTTGCTGAGGCTGTTCTCGAACCTGTGTCCTCTTGTCTCAGCCTCCCAAGTACTGGGATTACAAGCCTGCGCCACCACACCCGGCTACACTCTACTTTTTTGGCCTCTTTTATAAGAATGCTAATTGCGTTCATGAAAGTAGATCACTCCTGATTAAGCACCTTCCAGATGCCCACCTCTCACTATCTCTGCACTGGGGCTTAAGTTCAGCATATGAATTGGGAGGGGGAGACACAAACATTCAGACCATAGTAATACTTTAAGTAGAACGTCACAAAATTAACCTAAAATAGCAATGAAATAGTCAAAAAGGCAAATACAGGCCTTTGAAATTTTGCCTTGACTTCTCACTTAACTATTTTTATGGACACTGGTTTGCTCATTTATCTTTTATTATGGGTGGCACTGTTGTTAAGTTATAAAATTTTAAAGACCTTTAATAAATCCAGATATGTATTACTTATTTGACAAGCTCAACTGTTAAGTCTATTAAGTTAGCTGGGCGTGGTAGCACATGCCTATAATCCCAGTACTTGGGAGGCTGAGACCCGAGGATCACAGGACTGCGGCCAGTCTCTGCTGCTTTGTGAGATTCTGTATCTGAATAAAAAATAAACTAGGGCTGTGGATGTAGCTCAGAGGTAGAACGCCCCTGGTTAAGTCTCCAGTATCACACACACACAAAAGTCAATTAAGTTAATTAGCATATATAGCTAAATAAGTATTAAGTCTTATCATAGACTCTATTTTTATTTTTAATTTTTATTTATTTTATTTTTTGTGGTACTGGGGATTGAACCCTGGGGCATTCTATGTCTGAGCTACACCCCCAGCCCTTTTTTTTTTGGTGGTATTGGGGATGGAACCCAGGGGCATTCTACCTCTGAACTACACCCCCAGACCTATTTTATTCTTTTATTTGGAAACAGGGTCTCACTAAGTTGCAGAGAGACTCACTAAGTAGCTGAGGCTGGCCGTGAACCTGCAATCCTCCTGTTTCAGTCTCCCAAGTACTGAGATTACAAGTGTGCACCACCACGCCCGGCTTTATTTTTTATTTTGAAACAGGGTCTCACTAAGTTGTGGAGGGCTTCACTAAGTACCTGAGGCTGGCTGTGAACCTGTGATCCTCCTGTCTCAGCCTCCCAAGTACTGGGATTACAGGCGTGCACCACCATACCCGGCCTTTATCATAGACTTTAAAAAAGAAAACCTAATCTAAAAAAGCTAAGTGGAACAAATTTGGTGGGTCTGTTTTTGGAACATTGTTTAGGTTTCATAGGGACTAACATAAGATACATTAACCATATTTATTATAACACATTTCAGTTGCAATTTAATATTTATACTACATCTAGTTATGACCCAATTTCCAAAATTTTTCGGTTCTCCATCAAATAATCATTGAGAAGTTAACAAGTTATAGCTGTGGTCCTGTTTAGCAGAAATAGCTAAATTATAAGGGATTAAACCCAGCACACCTGATTTTGAATTATGTGATAACTGCAAGGTCATTTTGGAGAAGAAACAGAAAGTCACATTTTTTTTTTTTTTTTGCATGCCAAGGTGAATTGCATCCAATAATATCCCGAGTGTGAGGAGTGGTTTTATCAGAGTTTAAACAGGCCCTCCAGGCCCTTGGCTTTTCTTTTGAAACTGAATAGGTTAGTGACATTTTTAACTGCCTTGGCTTGGTGTGGCATCTCGCCTGGGCGATGCCCAGGAATTCAGGGACTTAAGCAGCACTCTTTCGTGGAGCTGGTAATATTGGAGGATTCCATTGTGCATACTGAATTAGCGTGCCCATCCAGCCATGGAGACTCCAGGCCTGCAATCTCCCTGTTTTCTTGTCCTTTTAACAGTCATTTCTCAGTGGACTGCCTCTGTTCCAGGGTGAGGCCAGGATGGATGCCTGGGTCTCCTCTCCACTCTGCTTTGGAGCAGAGTAGACGTGCCCCTGTGGATGTGCTTGAATTTCAGTAATTTTTCATCTGAGTTTGTATTTTTCCCCTTCTTAGTCCTGTTCCCAAAGAGCTGGGAACACAGCTTCTGTTTCCTGTTCTTTCTAATTATGTGGCATGGAGCTGGGACAATAGACCTCACAGCCTGCCCAGAGCTCCAGCGCTCAGAGGGGAGGCATGAGTTTCCTCCAGAGACCTCCTCCTCCTTCAGACTCCTGGAAGCTGAGCTCCAATCTGTAATAACTTGTGAACAAGTAGACAAGAAGCTGGGTGTGGTGGCACATGCCTGTAATCCCAGTACTTGGGAGGCTGAGACAGGAGGATCGAAGGTTCAAGGCCAGCCTCAGCAACTTAGTGAGAACGTTTCAAAATACAAAGGGTTGGGGATGTAGCTCAGAGGTAGAATGCCCTGGGTTCAATCCTCAGGACTAAAAACAAAAAACAAAAAACAAGTGGAAAAGAAGTTTACCCTCTCTTCAGTACTGGTCACTTAAACTCCCTTCTATCTTTCACTGAAGAAGGGGAAGGAAAAGTCTCTAATTCCAACCCCTCACTTCCCCATTTCTAAAACCACAGAAGAAAAACTCCTAAAACACAGGGTAATCTCTCAAGGTAATATTAGCCATATATTTTTTTTCCTGCTCCATGGCTTAAAAAATTGGCAATACCCAGCCATGTGCCTAGCTTCTACTTTTCTCAGCCCAGCAAAGTAATCTTTACTCAAACAAAATTTTATAAGGAATAGCATTAAATAAAATCCATGGGAGGGCACTGGTTTGGACTGAGTTACTGTACTAGGCCCAACAGACCAGACCAAAATGGAATCATTCGTGCTAAAATTCCACACCACCAAGCTAAAACTAAGTTCTTCATGTGATCCTCTATGAAATCAGGAAAAAGAGATAATAGCTGTATTGGACAGGGTTCACTGGATTAACAGAATTCACAGAATGAGTATATTTGAAAAAGGGATTTATCAGATGGGCTTACAGTTTGAAGCAATGTAGTCCCAGGTTCTGACTGCACGTGGAGAGTCAGAGGAACCAGTAGCTGGTCAAGCGGTCTAAGAGCTGGAGTCTTAGAATCGGAGCAACCACTAATTCAGTCCCAGTCCAAGATGTGAAGATCAGGAAGCTCTTCGGAGGAACGATGGTGAAGTTTCAGTTCGAAGGGCTGGAGGCCAACGATCTCAGACGAGAGCAGAAGATCAAGAAGCTCTTCAGAGAAACGGCGAAGTTCCAGTTCTATGAGCCGGAAGCCGACTATCTCAGGCAAGAGCAGATGCGTTTTCTTCAGAAAGAGTCACGCCTTGCTCTACGCGGCGTCTCCCTCTTTTATCTAAGTCCTGCACCTATCAGAATCCTGCTGCCTATATTCAGGGCAGGACTTTCTGTTTAATCTTCTGTAACACACCCAAAGTCACATGATCTTGGGTGTGTCATGATCAGGTCAAGTTGACAAACTAGATTGACTATCACAGTAGCCAAATCCCTAAACAGATTGATTTCCTCAACCCTTTCCTGCCTATAAAACCAACCTGCACTGCTACGCTCACTGGTACACTCATTCTGTTTTATGGAGTGATGTGTTGCAAGATCCTAGAATCTCCAATAAAAGCCAATTAAGGTCTTTAAATTTGTTGTAATTTGTCTTTTGACAATAGGAAGTTATTTAATATTTTGATATATTTCAGTACACATAAGAGCTATGGCTCACCTGAGGGTTGATGAAACATTATGAATATATTAAATGTATATTTCAACCACACATTTACCATTTTGCCTGGACACGCACACACATTTATACGTACAGCAGACATTTTAACAGCAGAGTGATTTTTGGACACTGGAGAAGTACCAATTTTATATATCACTGATGTCCATTGAAGGGCACCTGCTCCATTCAGTAGAAAAACATGTTTGAGTGTTTCTAAAGAGTTTTTGGTCTTAATTCATTTTGAAAAATCAGTCTCAAGGCCAGAATTGTAGGAAGGAGGAAAACTAAACATTGTATTATTGAATGTGGTTTAATGGTGTGTTGCAGGGGCATGGAATAACGGTGGCTTATACAAGATAGATGCTTATTTCTCATGTAAGTGAAGCATGAGAAATTTCGCTCATCCCTCACTCACAGGGCCTCACCTGGCTACAAGGGAGGATGGGAAATGAAGTCTATTCAGGATGGCCTCGTGCCTGGCTAAAGTGAGAGCCTCCTGGGGATGGCTACTGAAAGACACCACTGTCATCACACACGTTAACACAGACTTTCCTATGTAAAAATAATACATGAACTAGCAGGAACACTAACCTTCTGAATTTTCTGATGTAGCCTTCATAATTTTATTTATGTGCATGCACATGTATACATAAACATACATACATATATGTTTATTTGTGCACATTGCATGCACATGTATATATAAACATACATACATATATGTGTATTTGTGCACATTGCATGCACATGTATATTTAAACATACATACATATATGTATATTTGTGTTTATATACACATATACACACACACACAGTCCGCCTTCTGTATCCATGAGTTCTGCATCTCAGGATTCAATCAACCTAATATTTGAAAATATTAAGTCGGGTGTGGTGGCGCACGCTTGTAATCCTTGGGAGGATGAGACCGGAGGATCTGGGTTTGCGGCCAGCCTCAGCTACTTAGTGAGGCCCTCTGCAACTTAGTGAGACCCTGTTTCAAAATAAAGAATAAAAAATAGGGCTGGGGGTGGAGCTCGAAGGTAGAATGCCCCAGGGTTCAATCCCCAGTACCGCAAAAAAAGAAAATATTAAAAATAAGTTATATCTTATTGATGTGTACTATATAGTTAGGCCTACAATGACAGCTCATCTATGCTGAATATGTGCAGACTTTTTCCCTTATTGTTTTCCCCCAGACAATACAGTGGAACAACTATTTGCATAGCACTTATATCATGTTAAGTATTATAAGGAATTTAGAGATGATTTAAGGTACGTGTTGGATGTGTGTAGATTATATGTACTATGCCATTTTATATAGGGACTTGTGCATCTGCTGATTTTGGCATCTACAGGGAGTCCTGAAACTAATGCCCGAGGTTATGGAGGGACACACACACACACACACATACGCACACACACGTATCTTGCACTATTTAACTTTTTACTGCAAAGACCCTCATTACATTTACGTATCATAAGATAATTTAGGATTGTAATGACTTTACCGTTAAATATAAGCAAACTATTATTAGCAGAATTATGAAGATAAATTGGGTGATTTATTTTTTCCTTTTCAGGGCCTGTACAAACCAACCATATATGGCCACAGTACTCTGATCCACGACTTCTGCAGCAACCAGTCTGAGAAGTTGTCCTGGTGTACCTGGGCTGTTATAACAAATTATCATAAACTGGGTAGGGTTTAAACAATGGAAATTTATTGTTCACACAGTTTTGGAGGCTGCGAAGTCCATGATCAAGGTGCCAGTGAATTTGGTGTCTGGTGAGGACCACTTCCTGTTTAGAAATGAAGCCTTCTCCTTGTGTCCTCATATGGTGGGAGGGACAAAAACATTGAGCCATGAGTGAAAATTAAAATGATCATAGTAGTCGGGCATGGTGGCGCACACCTGTAATCCCAGTACTTGGGAGGCTGATTCAGGAAGATCACAGGTTCGAGGACAGCCTCAGGAAGTAGTGAGACTCTCATCAACCTAGCGAGACCCTGTTTCAAAATAAAAACAATAAAATTGGGTTGGGGGTGTAGCGTGGAGGTAGAATGCCCCTGGGTTCGATCCCCAGTACCAAAAAAAAAGAAAAAAAGGATCATAGTGCTTGAATGTCAGCATTAGCAGGTTTTTCTATAAAAGATAATTTACCTTCTGTGATATAAATAGACCATAAACACATGTTGGAGAAGCAAGCCCATGCTGTGTCTCCACCCACTTCTTTCTAAGAGAACCTGCTCCATTCCCAGCTCCTACTGCAGAGCTGGGACCAGGTAGCCAGGTTTGCAATCAGTGCCCCAACCTCGATTCACACCGAATGAACCTGGCATGAGCCCACCAATACAATAATAGGGAAATGCATTTATTTTTTTTAGAGACAAAGACAGATATTTATTTAGGAAAGTGGGGAATACACTTTCAAGGGAGAACGTGGGCCATCTCAAGAGGAAGAGAGTGTCTTTGGGGTGGAAATTCATTTACAAAAAGAAGTGCATATAAGAAAAAGAATTTCATAAATATGCTTCAAAACTTTTATATACATTTTTGGGGAGGTACTCGGGATTGAACCCAGAGACATTGTACCTCTGAGCTGCACCCTTAGCCCTGTTTTATTTTGAAACAGGGTCTTGCTAGGTTGTTGAGAGTCTCACTATGTGCTGCTGAGGCTGTGTTTGAACCTGCGATCCTACTGTCTCAGCCTCCCAAGTACTGGGATTACATGCCACCGCCACCACGCCTGGAGATATATATATATATATATGTATATATATATATATATATATATATATATGTATATATATATATGTATAAGTTTTTTTTGGTTGTAGTGGAGATTGAACTCAGGGGCATTCTACCTCTGAGCTACACCCCCAGCTCTATTTTATTTATTTATTTTTTGGTTGTAGTGAGGACTGAACCCAGGGGCATTCTACCTCTGAGCTACACCTCCAGCCCTATTTTTTATTCTTTCTTTTTTTTTTTTTTACAGTACTGGGGATTGAATCCGGGGGCATTCTACCTCCAAGCTACACCCCCAGCCCTATTTTTTTATTCTTTATTTTGAAACAGGGTCTCGCTAAGTTGCGGAGGGCCTCACTAAGTAGCTGAGGCTGACTGTGAACCTGCAATCCTCCTATCTCAGCCTCCTAAGTAAAGTCCTGGGATTACAAGCATGCACCACCATGCCCAGCTATTTTTAATTTTGAAACAGTCTCATTAAGTTGCGGAGGGCCTCACTAAATTGCTGAGACTGGCCATGAACCTATGATCCTCCTGTCTCAGCCTCCCAAGTATTGAGATTACAAGTGTGTGTCACCATGCCTGGCTTTGAAAAAGCTTTTTTATCAGTTAAAAAATGCCTATAAACTGGGCATGGTGGCACACACATGTAATCCCAGTACTTGAGAGGCTGAGACAGGAGAATTGTAGGTTCATGGCTAGCTTCAGCAACTGAGTGGCTGGGGGTGTAGCACAGAGGCAGAATGCTCCTGGGTTCAACACCCAGTGCCTGCATGTGTGTGTGTGTGCGCGCGCGCACACACACACACACACACACTAATGGTTGTTAAAGGTTAACAGTTCATTTTGTGGGTATACAATAGTTTTAAGATCATACTTTGGAATCCCAGCCTTTTGTTAGGTTTTTGCAACTATATGTGAAGACTATAATGATCATTGTAGGTATTTAACTTTGCACATATATACTTAGTCTTAGAAATAGTATTTTGAGGGTGGGTACTAGAGGTTGAACCCAGAGGCATTCTACCTCCAAGTTATACCCCCAGCCCTATTTTATTTTTTATTTTAAAACAGGGCCTCACTAAGTTGCTGATGCAGTTCTTGAACCTGCTATCCTCCTGCCTCATTCTTCCCAGTACTGGGATTATAGGCATGTGCCACCATGTCCAGCTTTAGAAATTGTGTGTGTGTGTGTGTGTGTGTGTGTGTGTGTTACTGTGTTACTGGGGACTGAACCCAGGGGCATTCTATCTCTGAGCTACTCCCCCAGCCCTATTTTATTTTTATTTTGAGACAGGGTCTCACTAAGTTGCAGATGGCTTCAGTAAAATGCTGAAGCTGGCTGTGAACCTGCAATCCCTGTCTCTGCCTCTCAAATATTGGGATGACAAGCATGCGCCAGCACACCTGGTTTAGAAATAGTATTTCTAAAGTCGGGCGTGGTGGTGCACACTTGTCATCCCAGTACTTGGGAGGCTGAGACAGGAGGATCACAGGTTCGAGGACAGCCTCACCAAGTAGTGAGACTCTTGTTAACCTAGAAAGACTGTTTCAAAATAAAAATAAAGCCGGGCATGGTGGTGCACGCTTGTAATCCCAGTACTTGGGAGGCTGAGACAGGAGGATCCGGGTTTGCCGCCAGCCTCAGCTACTTAGTGAGGCCCTCTGCAACTTAGTGAGACCATGTTTCAAAATAAAGAATAAAAAATAGGGCTGGGCGTATAGCTCAGAGGTAGAATGCCCCTGGGTTCAATCCCCAGTACCGCAAAAAATAAAAACATAAAAAATAGGGCTGGGGGGGTGTAGCTTGGAGGTAGAATGCCCCTGGGTTCAATCCTCAGTACTGCCATAAAAAAAAGTATTTCTAAAAACAGTATTCTTTTTGGGGTTGAGGGGTTTAACCCAAGGACACTGGACAGCTGAATTAGATCCCCAGCCGCCATACCCTCTTTTATTTTGCTACAGAGTCTGGCTAAGTTGACAAGGCTGGCCTTGAATTTGCAACCCTTCATCCTTCTGAGTAGCTGGGCTAAGTAGGTGGAGACATCCCCTCCACAGGCGAGTGCCATTGTGCCCTCTCCAGATCTCAATTCTGGGTAAAGAATTATATGTGTATATATAAACACACATATACATACACACATAAACATGCATACATATATATCATATATAATAAAATATTTTTAAATTTTTTTATTCAAAGGCAATCCTCAGCGGGGCATGGTGGTGCATTCCTGTAATCCCAGTACTTGGAAGGCTGAGACAGGATCGCAGGGTTGAGGACTGCCTCAGGAAATAGTGAGACTCTCAGCAACCTAGCGAGCCTCTTTTTCCAAACAAAAACTAAAATTGGGCTGGGGGAGTGTAGCTCTAAGGTAAAATGCTCCTGGGTTCAACCCCCAGTAAACAAACACACACACACACACACACACACACACACACACACACGCACACACACGAAATCCCTTCTGTTTGAAATTCAACATAATTAACTAGGCTCACACCTCAACTCTTCAGTGTCTCCTTTATTCAACAGACATTAATACCAGACATGGAGAATAAGACCTTGTGCGTGTGTGTGTGTGTGTGGGGGGTGCAGACAATCTGTTGTAATGTGCAGATTTGTTATAAAATAAAGCATGTGCTTGACTTTTGTAGGAGGTGGATGCACAAGACCCTCAAGCTGCCTTGAAGAGAGCCTAAGGCTGTGCACACAATAATCAGTGCTGACGATTTGTTAACATTTCTTAATGTGCATTTCTGATGCTTGAGGAAACGATACATCCCATCACTTGTCTTACTCACCTATTGACATTCTTGTTTCTCCTAACATTAACTTATCTGCTCAACTTCTATACATTTAGAAATGTCATCTGATTCGCACCTAAGGAGGGCAGAGGGTCCTTAGAAAAGACTGACGTAGCTAACACGCAGACTACAACACAAGTGCGCACGGCGTCTCTAAACGTCAATCCCGTCATCCAGCCCCGTACCAAAAAAGACAACACAAAGTGTGACGTCACTGGGGTAACCCTACGTCACGCCTCGTAGCGGAGGCGGGCGGCGGAGTGTGACGCCCCGCAGAGGACCCCACGCGCAGGCAGAGGCTCGCAACGCGGACGGGAAGACCCGCCGCCCCCGGGCCCGTGGGAGCCGCGGCCGTCGACCCTGCGTCGTTAAGAGCCGGGTCTCACGGCGCCGCGTCACGCCGAGCGGCTGACGCAAGCTTACGTCCCCAAGCGCTCCCCCGAGGCCCCGCCCACCCGGCGCTCCGAGCCCGCTAGGGGCCCGGGGGCGGGGCCAAGGACGCGCAGAGGCGACTGCGCATGCGCCCCGGGGTTCCAGCCCGTGAGCCGACGAGCATCTCGCGAGGGTTGAAAGTCGGTGGCGTAGGTAGTTGTGCTGGATGCTGGCGAGATAGATGAGATCGGCCAGGAGGAGCGGAGGCGACGCGAGCTCCCCGCCTCGGCCTCCCTTTCGCTTTCCTTTCCCCTGCCCTCCACCCTCCGCCCTCCGCCGAGGCAGCCCGCCCTCTGACCTCAGTGACCCGGCTGGCCCCGCCCACCCCGTCGACGCGATTCCCGCCGTGAG